>CAMXCT020000645.1:0-15000 GCA_947184155.2 Cladocopium goreaui | reverse complement strand
ACGAAATTTGACATACACCCGAGAGAAAGAAGGCAAATGCTGAATAAGTGCCAATTAATTTTAGCCACCGGGGGTACGGTAGCCCAGGATCTTACCATGCAATGGTCCACAATGGGTGGCTTCATGCAAGAGCTCTCCCTCCTGGTCATTGATGAAGGCCAGCAATATGGTACTGACCGAGAAATTGCAGTCATCAGCCTGCTGAGACAGCAACCCCTGGTCTTGTGGACAGGAGACTCGGAGCAAACACCCGGCGGCATTGATCGGGCTGCCCGCAACGCGAAACGATCACGACAGCTCCTGTTGTCCAAAAAGCATGGGCTGCGAAGCGACCGAAATTATTATATGCCTGCTCACCTTGCAGATGCAATGATCCGGCTGTTGGACGGTTCGGCCAATGAAGGCTTAGCTACTCTCAGTCAAATCCTCAAACGAGGCCAGCCCACGTTAGGTCAGCTATGGACAAGCCATCTCTCGCCACAAGATACGGAAGACCTCAGAGCAGCCAACACTGTTCTTCCAGGCCTGAGAGCCCAATTTGAAGCCGCCCAGCCACATGAGCAACGGCACTCCCGCTTTGTGGACGCAGAACTGCTGGAAGGCACAACAGTCAACTTCCCGCGATCCCTGGTACGCCTTGCCTGGATCTTGCAGCACGCCGCCACCCTCCTCCCGATGGCTGGTGACATCCAAGCAGTCTTAAACTCTCAGACCGCCGGAGTGAGCGACATCCATGCCTGGGGGTTGATGCTTCCTTCCAGTTCAAGAGTCAGTCCTGTGACATACCACTCAGTTGTGGCAGTTCGGTACCCCGACCTATGCAAATGTATCAACGGCCTGTGGGAGCTGGGAAGTTTCGCCTCTGGAGGACTCCCTGACCGACCACCAGGGTTTCAATTAGTTCTTTGGGACACAAATGCTAGAATTAATGGCCTAGTAGCAACAGATTTAGAAACGCTCGTCTCAGAGGTACTACACCCATTCCCACACAATGCTGGATTTGCAGATGGACTTTTTGTAATGACCACGGCAACAGATCACAAGAACAACTTGAACCGCTCCGTGCTCAAAAAGGATTATGTCCGCACCCTGCGCGTAGAAACAATAGCCAACTCAGCAGGAGGAACAGCACAGGTATCAATCGTAGCTCAGCCAAGTATCGGATTTTTAAACACCAAATACTACTCCAATGGCTCCCCTACAGAAGATACCGAAGACTGCCTCGGCAGAATCACTGTCGGACTCACCCGGTCCAAATCGTTAACCCTGCTTGTCTCCCCGCTAGACATGATGGGGCTCATGGGCATGGCGCAGGTGATTGCGACCATTGCATATGGCATCCGGGGCCTCCGGAGAGGAGAAACGACATGGGGGTGGCCTGACTTTGATCCTGACCCAGCACAAGAGAATCTCGCACAGTTAAGCCGGTGGTCACTGAATTCAGCGCCAGCTTGGGAATTCCCTCCCCTTGCAATCGCCAACCAATACCACGATCAGCAAGCGAACGAAGTGAAGCGGGCGAGATACCGTCTAATATTGGTGCGGGGGTCAGACCTTCGCTGGTTAAACAGAGAGCGCCTCCAAGAAGTCAAAGCAGGCTTAGCAACTCAACATAAGTGGCTCCCCGAGCAGACTCTACCGTTCTCTGAAGTCGTCCTGTATGCCTACGCGGCTGATCGCACACCCTTTCCCACCTACGTGTGCCTGCCTTCAGGACTGTACAAAGCCCGCACCGGGCAAGTTGTAGCACAAACTGGCCCAGAGCAAGAAATCCTGTCCCTGCCTGGTATATACTTCTTTGATGGATGGCGATTACACCCTACGTTGCCAATCCCAGACCACTTGCCACGCGCGAAAGAGGCGCCAGTTCAAGACATCGCTCTGACTGCACCTGCACCTGGTACGGAACCCAAACGGTCGCCTGAAGAAGAAGCGAGAGACATCCTGGCAACAGCTGCCAAGAATCAGCCCGAAGGTGGGCCAAACACAAGAAGAGCAGCAGTCCGCGCATGCAAGTACTTAAGAGCTCTGGTCAACCAATATGAGTCCACCATCCAAGCAGTGCATATAGCCGCCCGCACCCATACACAAAAAAGCAAGGGCACGGTAGGGCCAGCAGTTGACTATCGCCCGCAAGGAGAAGCCCTCCCAGTCATCTCCTCAGACCTGACTTCTGAATTACTGCATTGCTTGTCCACGCTTCCAGACCCATGGCCCCTGGCCAAGATCACCATAGACATGGAGAAGCCGAGCCAGTGGGTCTCCAAGTTGTGCAGACTCTACTTCGCTGATGAATATGCCAAGCGAACGGTCGGACTGCCCTCACGTAGGCATGTCCCGGACATTGCGGGCGCGCTTCGAGCAGTCCAAACCATCCTCCCCAAACTCGAAGTCAAAATGATTGAATTTTTAGCTGAATGGATGGTCACTCTTTTAATGCCAGCATCGCACGTACTGGAAGTGAGGGCACCTCACCTTTCCTTTATGATGCTCAAGGAATACTGGTTTAGAGAGCTGTACCTAGGATTGAAAGTCACGGCATCTTTCGACCGCTCCGAATCATATACCAGAGTGATCGATGGTCAGGTAAGATGCATCACGCCCGAAGTCAAGCCGCAGAATTTGCAGGTCATTTGGAACGTGCAGTTTATCACAGTTTTCGTGCCGGCATGGATGATCCCACCCGTATACCATAGCCTGCGCAGAGAAAGCATCAAAACCGCAAGTTCCGCCAGTCCCATAGGCGTCCAGTCGGTCCGCCCCACCTGGTTTGAAGACACAACACCCAAGGATACCGCATCCCAACCTAATCAAGACCCTCAAAAAGAACAGCCCCAGCCACTGCACGGGCTAAAGTTAGTTATCAAAGAAGAGGTGCTGCCGACGAATGACCAACCAGAATTCCCATCGCTCGAACTGTTGGCTGCCAGAGGCCTTTTAGCACCTGACACGTGGAAGTGCAAACGGGCACAGGTTAGCCTCAAAGCAACCATTGATGTCCCTATGCTGGGCACAATCATAGAGCAAAATGGTGATGGACTCCTTGAAGACTCCCACATGCCCGTGGGATGGCCACTGCACATTGATGGTGCAGTCAGACAATGTTGTATTCATCGAGCCGCTAGCCTGCAAGAATTAGACGACATGCTCAAAGAATATGACATGAAAAGAGATTCAGTTGAAATCAACCATGACGCACCTCAATGGTCCCACCATGCAGTATGGAATCGACGGTACATGGAGCCGAAACCAGGATACACACTGGAACAACTATGGGCTGATTCCGAGCCTGCCATAAGCAAGAAAACGTCCACGTCATATGAAATCCAAACAAATGACGTCTTGCGTGCAGTAGCGGCCATTCAGCACCTCCCATCCCCCACACCACCCGATAGCCCCTTCCTAAGAGCGTTAGGGACAACAGCTGCTCTCAAGGCCCCACCACAAACTGACACCCTAGCGCAAAGAGCCCTGGAGGAATGGGAACGCACTTTGTGTGAAAACAAGGCAGTGGCAATCCTCGCAGAGGTGCAAGCCGGCCGACCAACCATAATCCATAAAGATGGTGGCGAAATGCTCATTGCCATTGTCCTTGACAGGCCACTAGCGGAAGCGAAAGCACTAGTTGATGACCCTGCAGCATTCACTCGCGAAATGACGCGGATCCTGCGTGAAAAACAAAACCACCCACTCATCGCCCAAATGATGAAACCAGCGGAGAGTGGTGATCTACCCCCCGCCAATACCGCAGCCAGTAGCGCCGGTAACAGTGAAGAACCTCGCACCACACCTAAGTTTCCCATACATGCATTTAGCCTGTGACTCGACCTAGGTTGAGCGGCTTTGTCACCATGGGGTACCCATGGTTGACCACTGCCCGTTGTGGCTGCCTTTGCTGTAAGCATGCCGGAGACAGTAGGGGACGGGAGGCGGTGGGGGGCGGTTATAATAACCTTTTTCAAGGTGTGTTTTGTTCGTGTTGTTTTACCTTAATTGTTGTATGGTAGTGTAGTACGATGTCAAAGTACATCTAGCCATGGTGCCCGTCGCCGTTTGACCTTCGTTCAACCAATTTTCGACCGGCCAATGACTTTCACCACACCTCCCCATGCCTTTCCTTGACCAAGGTTGCAACACGGTGAGTGTTAACTGAATGCCCAGAGGCTTGACGTCACCCAAAACCTGTAGACAGCTTAGCCTTTGGGATGGAACGACCGACTCCTTTCAAAGATGCCGCCGTCCATCGCCTTGCAAAGTCCATTACCCAACTGACCCTCTGCCAGGTCACTACCAGTGAAGTCGATGATGCCACCAAACTTCTAGAGAAGGCACGCCAGAAGCTCCAAGGCATACAGAACATCCCATCCCAGAGGGTCAATGACCTTGATGCGGCCATACGCCAACTCCGCCAGATTGGCTGTATATTGGATAGTTGTACAATATCTGCCAGTTACGAAGTAACCCAAGCGCAGAAAGCCATACTGCAGCTTGATCATACAGCCAGAGGAGCCAGCACGTCATCGGAAGAACTCAATGCGCAGATATCACCACGCACTGATGACGAGCACAATCTCCCATACCATGAAGATTACTTGCAAGAGCACTAGTCCAATGGTGCTCACCGCAACCACAATTTTGACGCTGATGCGGGAAAAAAGACAACTGAGCACTAGGCCTTTCAGCACTTGTGGCAATGCACATGGATCACCCTTGCGAGTATGATGATTGGAAAAGCACTACTGAGCGGACTCGAGTGTGCCCTGAGTGCCGTAGCCTTCCTGTCATTTTCACCTTAGGCCATGTTTCACTCTCCTGTTTCACTGCGGTAGTTTTTCTCACCACTTTCGTTGCGACCCGGCTTTGTCGGTGTTTGCTTCAAAGTGTCTGGGTGTAATGTTATGCCGTGAAGGCTGCTCTTTGTGATCTCGGGGATCCTGGCTGGGGGGATCCCTGGTTTCCGCATTGAGCTTTGTTGCTTCCTGCACCCTCTGAAGTGGCCCATTGTGATTTTGTGGTTGGTCTTGTTGTTGTTTTGATTTATGGGCCTGCGTCAACATGGCACACAAGTTGTCATTTGCATGCGCCGAGATGATACTTCGCTATCACCTCTTGCCTCAATAGATCTTTTTCACCCATTAACTGGTTACTGTCACGTCACTGCTTGGTGTCTTGTGTTTGTCTGCTTTTTGTGTGTGTTGTTTTTTGTTTTTGTTTTTGGTGTTGTTGTTGCTTTTGTTTCTTTGTGCTCCGTTTTTTGTTATTTGATGAACGTGACAGTACATTGGACTATGTATCGGTCCTATACCAGTTTACTTTTGCGGCCACTACAGCATCGGCCTTTGCGTGACTTAATTAATCAATTAATCCTATATGCAACATGCTTTGAAACATGTTGAACGACCTGGCGGAAGCCATACGGCGTTGGACGGAAAAAAAACCTCAATGGTCTCACCATGCAGTATGGAACAGACGGTACATGGAGCCAAAACCAGGATACACACTGCAGCAACTATGGGCTGATTCTGAGCCTGCCATAGGCAAGAAAACGTCCCCTTCGTGTGAAATCAAAACAAATGACGTTTTGCGTGCAGCTATCCAACATCTCCCATCTCCCACGCTACCTGACAGCCCTTCATACGCGCGTTAGGGACATCGGCAGCTCACAAGGCCTCACCACAAACTGACATCCTAGCTCAAAGAGCCCTAGTGGCAATCCTTGCAGAGGTGCAAGCTGGCCGACCAGCCCTGATCCAGAAAGATGGTGGCGAAATGCTCATCGCCATTGTCCTTGACAGGCCACTAGTGGAAGCAAAAGCACTAGTTGATGACCCTGCAGCTTTCACTCGTGAAATGACCAGGATCCTGCTCAAAACCCTTGGCTCAAGGCTGTATCGGCTCAAACCCCGTGGGACTGGGTAACCTGATTTTAACTCAAGGGGCAAACATCCATCTTGGGTGATTTGCGTGAGTTAATTTTGGGGGCACCAGTATAAAGGGGCTAGGGTAGTACTGCCGTAGGGAGAGCACAAAGGTGCCCGTCAACCTGTTTTGTTTAGAAGAGAGTAAGGGAAGGGGGGGTTTTTCTTTGTTTTGTTAGTTTAAGATCTACCTTCTCGTTTTTGACTTACTTGCACTGTGTCCGTTGAACACACCAGTTTTGAACCCCACTTGTTTAAGGACTCCTGGGGTACCCAGTGTAGTTCTTTTACTGTTGATCTTGTTGTTGTTATTGACAAGGCTCACTGGGGTACTCAGTGTAGTCTTTTTTTGTTCTTGTTATCGTCTTGCTCCGCCCAGATTGCCCTGCTGGCCTGCCTCCGTGTAGTCACTGTACCCAGGGGTACTCTGGGTTATAGTCGACAACATGAACAGCAACCCTCATGAAACTGTTGAACAGCATGCCATTGAGCTGGTGTCGAATCTTGGGAAAGAACATCTTTTTGTTGCGAACTGTCCCAGTGATGATATTCAGGCGCTGTGATCACTTATGAAGAAGCCTTTGATCACAGTGATACAGGAGTTGGCCTTTGCCTCTTACTCCCCAAAGCTTATGTCCTTCAGAAATTCATTGACATATGCCTTAACAAAGATATCTCTGTTCACTTTGTTTTCACTTGTTCGAGCAGTACCAGCGAATTTGAAGCTTCTGCATGGTTATACAATCTTCTCAATGATAAAGTCCAACATGTCGGTTTTATGCAGAATCTTGGCGTTACTTTTTGCTCCACAAATAACCAAGAGAAATATCTCATTGCATGCCAAGTTGAACCGTATGCCGAACATTGCCATGTCTCTTGGTCTCAACCCTGCAGAACGCTGGAGTATGTCTTTCCCAGAACTGTTGTTGAACGACACCAGACTATTAGTGAACTTCAGAGCCTTTCTGCAGTTAACTATATTGATTTCAGACGACCCAATGGATGCCATCGCATATCAGACAAGATTGATGTCACCTCACTTACTGTCCAGATTGCCAATGATAGCCTGGCAGACATTGAGCTTGTTGAGAAGATCCTTCAACCAACTGTTGATGCCGCTTGGTCGCATGGACTTGCAGAGTGTCAGGTAAAGCATTTCTTTCCATGGAATGACACGGAATTTAAAAAGCATTTTCCACATGGAATCACTATGTCAGTACTGGATTTGAAGGCTTTTCCGAACACCGTGCTTAATGAAATTCTTGTCCAACTAGCCAACCTTAAAGTGAGGTACCATTTCATGAATTACAGAAGACTTGCCATCTTTGGGCCGCCGTCACTGGTCATTAATCTCCACTTGGCCCTTCTTCCATTTGACGTTCATTTACCTATTGGGCCTAAACAAGGTGCTTTTACTGTCCACATGCTGCGATCAGAACCTCATTGCACACAGACTGCCCATGATTATAATCATTTTCAAGTCAAATTTGGCAAGATTGGTTCCTTTCAGTATGCACCTGCACAAATTCTATGGGCTGAAATTCCCTCATCAATATGTAGGGAGGATCAACTTGACCAATTAGATCAATCATCTCTGGTACAATTACTCAAACAAAAAGTAGGGGCTGTTAATTTTTCCACTCGGTGGTGCCAGGTTGACCGGTCGCAGCAAAAGTGTCTGTGTTTTGACATCGAGATTAAACATGAAGACTCTCTACCTTTTTCACTGGATTGTGACTCTTGCCATGTTGTAATTCAGCACCAGTGCCCTTCTGCAGAAGATTTTCGTGCTGACGTCTCCCTTACTGAAGTCGAGACTAGGCGAGATCACTGGAATAAGGTCATTGCTCAACAAATGATCCCTAAAGAAGGCAGAATCAGTCATCTTTCCTTCGAACCAAACAAGAAACAGTCAGCCAAAAGATACTATGATTTGCGTACCACTGTCATTGATTCTATGCAGGACTTCACCAATATCATTGCCATTGCGTCTCAACCGCCTGCGTGGTTTTTCTCGCCTAAAGAGTTGCATATACCCTTGATGGAATGCTTACAAAAAGTTAATTTTTGTGACAACTCTTTCATCCAGGAATCCTTTGTGATGAACCCTGACACTGTCAAGATTGATTTACTTCACCATGAATTTATCAAGCATCGGGACTACCAGAAGTGGCTTTTTTATCATATCGTGCTTGGTCCAGAACAGTGTTTTCACCTGAAATCTATCCACCTTGAGCGTGATGAATGGAAGGTACGATACTATGATGAATTGATCATACGTACTTTTGAACCATCCTCAATTTTTGTCACACTCCCACCTGGAATTTCAATATCGCAGGTCGTCGACAAAACGCAATGTTGTCACCTCCGAGAGGCACATGCCTGTATCGTACCGTCACAAAGAACCCCTGATGCTGGCACTGCCCATGCTGGATTGAAAGAGCAGTATACTAATGCCACACCGACTGCTAACTTTCCAAACGGTCATGGAATGAACAGCGCTAAGAGTGTGCCCTCCCACGGGCAATCCAATCCAACACCATCAGGTAGCAGACCTACTTATCGCCCACCTCACAAACCCAGGCAGTTTAGAGGATCTCCCAACATGCCTCCTGAGGGTGATGCTGAAATGCAGCCTGCGCCAACAAATGACAGCAAACACCCAGAACCTCCGGACACGCACCCGGAAACGCACCTCCAGTCAGGTACCGGCGAACACTGTGAAGATGTACCCATGGAATGTGTTGCAACAGCTCTTGATCCGGTTGACGACAACACTCATAGTTCTGACAAAGACTCCCAACAAGACAATGATACCCTCCATGGTCATAACCCCCTTGCCTCTGACAACAACCTTGCCATGGCCAACCTCGATCAACACCACCCTAGCGAACCAGGACAACATGCCCATGATGGCCCTACGAACAACCCCAGTTCCCCCAAGGTGAAACACTTGCATCACAGTGCGAATGTGCCCACTGATCACAAAGATGTCGCCAACGTGGGGTACCCACGGTTGTGTGACACTTCCCAACCTACTGCCCAGGCTAATTTTGTACCCAAAGCCACTGTGCAACCCTTACTACTGGATTGCCCCACTCAGCGAAATGATGCCATCCACAGACCCACTCGCACCCATTTCACGCCTCAGGACACAGGACCATTCAACCCTCCTACATGTATCGCCAATGACTCAACGTCTAAGCAACAAGACCATTCTGACAATCTTTCCTTAAAAGCTGGCTTACCAACACAAAAGAGTCGTCAGACCAGCCGACAGACGAGCCGCAGCCGTGATGAGCATAGGAATGGTCCTAATCAGCCACTCGAAACTGTCCTAGACCTGTTAACACAAAACGCCGCCTATCAGCAATTAGATGACAATGCTAATGAACATGCTCCTGGCGATGAGGTGATCTTTGTCAAGGCCTCACATAGCCCTATCGACAATATTCTATGTGGCAGCGAACAAAGCAGTAGTCTCCTTATTTCCAATAGAGAAATCATCACTGGATGGCCCAGTTCATTTTCCCATGCTGATTGCGACTACTTTGCCAAGCTTGCAACGTGTTATCTTATTAAATTCCCAAGCTACATGTGCTATGCGGTTACTGCACTTCGTGTCCTCACCCATGCACCTTGGAACCATAACATGTTTCATGGCCACATCAGAGAATTAGTCTTATGCGCTATCGGTAATGGAGGGACATGGGCTGACCAGACAGCTACTGTGCAAGGAAGACGAGTAAGCATTGGAGAAGTCTGCGCTGCTTTTGCTAGCTACCTGAACTTGAACGCCTTTCCGCCTGGACAGGTCTCTGACCTTGACACTGCTATCATTGCAGCTTGTGATGACTTATTTCCAGACCATAGCGAACTTTTCTTTGCGCAATTTCAGGTGAACTGCCTTTCATGCAGCGCATCGGGGCAGGTTTCAGCCGCTCTGTTTGATACAATGTTGAGCATTAACCTGGAGAATGATACCATTGATCTTCCACAAATGATTGCAGATCGGACTCCGCGCCTTGCACTTGACAGAGAGGATGTTGGTTTTTCTCACGTCAGTGACTGTTATAATCAGGATCAACAGAACAATGAAGAAATTGAAGGTTGTTTGATTTTTACCCTCAAAATTACAAGCCCCATTGAACAACTGCCAACTGCGACCAAAGCCTTAGACCTCCTTGGACAGCTCTTCAATGTTCCCACCCTGAGTGCAAATCCTGTTTCTCAATCCTTCATCGTCACTGGTATCATTATTGTTCAAGGAAAGTCGTCACACCATTTCCTTATCATTGAACGGTGGAACGAAGGACAGGTTCTCGTCTATGACAACCTCCGAGGCCATGCATGGATCCCGGTCGAACAACTAAAAGCAACCTCCTTTGTCTGGGGTTTTGTCTTTCGACGACATGATCAGCAGCCTTATTCTTTCCAACCTCCACAGTACAAAGCTATTGCACCTGCCACACTTCAGTGTACCAAGCAGTCTCATCGCCCCAAAAAACCGAAGGCAAAACCCAAGAATACCCTCGGCATTAGTGCCAGACGATATCAGGTCTCCAGCCTGTCAAAAAAGAAGTTGGGAAATAATAATACTCCGGACAAGTCAACTGAAGCATTGGGAAGTAAGCCAATTGACCCCTCACCACCAGGTGAGAGCCCTCACCATACCGATACCCCGAAACACACTCACCCTGCACACAGTGGTGTGGGCGACCAACACGGGGTACCCGTGGTTGGTTACCCACCCGGAAACGAACACACATCCCCCCCTATGCAAACTGAGCCGGCCGGCAATGGTCATTGCAGCCACCATGGGGTACCCATGGTTGGACTTGCTCCGCCGTTTCCTCACGCTGGTACACACCCTCCACATGCTGACCAAAACAACGACATCGCAGGTGGCACGTCAGAAAGCCACTGTGGGGTACCCACAGTTGGCCTGACGGCCACCCCTCAAAATGATAGCGGCACACCATCCCATGCAGACCCAGGTAGCAAAGAGCTTGTGGCTGTCCCTCATCCTCATGAAAATGAGGCTCTGAAACCGGCCAGTACTAACGCAAGCGCCCAGTGTCCAATGCATGAGCATGCACCAGCGGAGGCTGTCCGGTCACGCCCCAATGATAATTGCAACAAAGTAAGCCCATCCTGTAGCTATACTGATAGTCTACGCCCTCCAGTCAGTGGTGAAAGTGGCACTTCCCATTGTTCCCTTGTTAAGGAAAAAGATGCATCCCCTCCCAAACGGGCTAAGTATTCCAAAGTTCACCCATACGCTATCGTTAGCCTTTTCGACGGTGTAGGCTCAGCTATTCCGGCCATCACTAAAGCTATGGGATGTGCCCCACGCATCATCATTGTTGCAGAATGTGACCCCATCCTCAGGCAGCTCGTTGGTGAACAATTTTCTCTTCGAACAGACGGTGAATGGACCCAATCCAGCAAGGACACTTACACGCTGTATGCTGACGATGTGCGACAGCTCCTTCGAAACCAATGTAGAATACTCAAGGAAGCATTTGCATTAGCTGGGCCACAGTGCCGTTGGTTTGTCATTGCTGGCTCACCCTGCCAGGATCTAACCCCAGCCGGCCCCCTGAAAGGACTCCTCGGACTCACTGGTCATTGTAGCTCCCTTTTCTACTATGTCCATGTCATCCTGTGGCTTTTGCAAATGAACTATCCGCTGGAACACATCCGCTTTCTGCTGCTTGAAAATGCAGGTGCAATGCTTGACATTCATCGTAAAGCAATCTTGCGTGCCCTTGGACTAAACCCTGATTCGACTCCTGATAGCTTTCGCGTTGACCCCAAGAATACAAATGGCATAAGGCGTAACAGATTCTATTTTCGCAATTACCAAGACTGTGTCAAAGTCTCCAGGACGGTTGTCCTTGAACCGAATGACATCGAAGGGCCTTTGTTGGATTTTAGTGGTCATCCGATTCCCTTTGGGCCACTCCTCCGTGTTAGATCAGTCCTGGGGCACAATGTGTATCAGCTATCTTGGACGGCATATCAACCGATTTCTCTCATATGGGACTACCTTTTCTGGGGAGATAAAGCTCAATTCCGAATCAAAGCCAAAATGCATTCCAGTGACATAATCCCTGCTCTTGACTTTGAGAAATCTCTGCCGCCACATTATCTGCGTGCATGGAATCGATTCCTACAGTCTCTCCGACAAACAAATGTGAGCACCATTGATAGAGACCGGCTTGTCCGTGCTATTCTGCCAATCTTCCATCATCCCCACATCAAAGCACCCATGAGAATCTTGCTCTGCGATGAGGTCGAAAAATTAGCTGGGTTACACAACCATTTTGATCGGGTACATGCTCATCGCTCGCTGCTCACCGAGTTTACAGTTAGAAACTATTGTGGCAACAGCTTTCATCCGGAATATATTCAAGCAGCCGTAGGGCACCCGGAGCGTCTGCGCAGCTGGCTTACTGAACCTGCTGAATCAACAACCAAGCATGCATGGTCCGGAGTCGTTCACCCGAAACAAGCTCGCACTCAATACCAAGCCTTGCGTGAACAAGTGCAAACCCTGGCACGAGAACAACGTATCCGCGATTTCTCCTCCAAACAAATTGGTCTTGATCCAATGCCGGAATTTCCAATTCATGCACTCGAAGGCCACTTGACCCCAGTCATGCCGACCGTACTGCCCAAGCAACTGCTGCCTGCTACCCGTAAGATCCACCCTGCCGACCTAGGCGTCATGGACAACAGACCACCATCGCAGCTTTCGCCAACTGCAATTCAACTCCTTCAGAAGAAACAAATGCAAAGCATCCTCACAGGAATGAAGTTTTTCGGAGCAGGAATTGGAAGAGCTGAAGATCTGCTGCAATTCTTCTTTGGTCAAAATTATGACGCTGTAGTTGAACGCCATTGTCCACAGGCCAAAGAATGGATCTCCCACAAACTCAAATCCGCTGGACAGTGCACCTCCACCATGGCACAAATTTTGCTTTGGTTGTACTCCCTATTACATCACGAGCAAGTTTCTGTTCATTTTGTTCATATTGCTGACTGGGAAGATCAAGCACATATTGCTACCTTCGGTGACGCCCCTGCCAAATGGACGGTCTACTGTGTTCAATTCCCACGCTCGCGTACTTTTCACCTTGACACAGCTGCGTGGAATTGTCATACCCGGGTTGACATCCCATGGCAGCAATTGCCTCACCCTGTGGTGTTTACTGCTGCACCTATCCCGTTCCACTGCACCAACCCCAACTGCATCTGGTTTGCTGTCCCTTATGGACCAAAAGGACAATATCTGATTTGCCATCGATTTATTGGCACATTCCTATATAACCAGTGCATTGTTTGCTTTTTGTCTTGGGTTGTCGAACAAGCCTCCTGCAACATACACACGGCAGCTGGTTCTTATCCTGAACTCCATGGTTGTATGTTTATTGACAATGAAGGTAATGTCGCCGTTGCTGCTGCACACAACTGGAAGTTTGATGACACTACAGGATACCAAACATGCCTAATCAAAGCATCTATTGACAACCGTTTATTCAAGTACCCAGAGCATAGTGACAATCTTCCACATATTAACCCTATTGGGAAAATCAATCAGGAACTCGCGTGCAGCTGGTGCACAGACGATGCCCCCCCAGATTTTGCTTTTTTTGTTTGTTCCCTGATTGAGTGTCACCAGTAACCATGCAGCGCCTCGGGACAGTTGCGAAACCTCTGCTGCTCGAGTTTCGCAACGCGTGGTCCCGGCAAATTCGAGCGTTGTACTCACTTCAGTTCATGACCAGATGTCCGAAAAGCCTTCACTGCTTGCAATCACTCTCTTTTTTGCCGCATGTACTCCAGATCCCCGCACCGTGGCCAATATTAGATATCCAGACAGTGGCTAATAAATGTGGCATCCGCAGTGAATGTTTTTCCCAATCTAGACAATTCCTAGCACAAGCACTGGCCAACTCTTCTGAGTTTAGCCTCCTTTGTGCTGAAGTCCTTAAATATCGTCTAGAAAAGAAACAAGACTGCTGTACTGCCCTCAGACATTTAACCACATGGAATGTATCAGGTTGGAGAACGTTGCAATGGACTAACCCTAAGACACAAGCCATTCTCCGCCGGGCTCGGCATGGTATTGTCTGCCTCCAAGAAACCAGATGGACGGCGAGTACTGCTACGAATTTTCTCCAAACTTATCCGGGCTTTAATATTGCACACTCCCCATCGATTGTTACAGAAAATGGAGGCCTGTCTGGAGGAGTAGCCATATTGATTCCGTGCTCCTTTAGACTACTGCAAGAAATTGTTATAACACCTGGCAAACTCCTAGCCGCACAAGTCCAGACCAGAACCGATTGTTTTTGGGTTATTTCGGCCTATTGTCATCCCAGCAGCGCTAAAGAAGACTGTGAAGCGCTTGCCAGATGGTTAACTGATCATCAGGATCATCCTGACCCCTTTTTCATTGTCGGAGACTTTAATCATGGTCATCACCTCTCCGTTGACGCTTGGCACCGCATTTTAAGCTGTGCTCAGGGTGACGACATCGTCAGAGATGAACCGACCTTCTGGGGCCCTAACGGCTCGTCATCAATCGATAAAGTCATTCTTCCGACCGAATATATGAACCGTGGGCTAATCCAACATCAGGTGTTCTATGATCGATTTTTTGAGTCTGCCGGGCATGCATGCATATCCATCCAGTTGCGCCACAGGCCACCAGTTTCTAGTAGCCCGGACCTGCCTTTACATATGACCATACCGGCAAGCGTCTTCCAACCGGGCAAAGACCGACATGACACCCGACAAGTGTGGCCGTCACTCCAATCGCTGGTTCGCCGACTTTGCCTAGTCTCCCAACCCACATTTGAATCCCTCCAGGCATTATTATGGCAATGGTGGATGTCACTCCCCAAGCGGCCTCGGGACTTCAACACTCTGAGGAAGCATCTCCAATCTGATCGACCACTTCTCAATATCTCTAAACGGTTGCTACGAGAACTACTGGCGGCCCTTCCAGGCTTCCGCCCTGCCCTGGAAGAATATTGCCAATCATCCACTGTAATCACGGTTCCTCGTACCT
>CAMXCT020000644.1:27500-227474 GCA_947184155.2 Cladocopium goreaui | reverse complement strand
TGTGCTCAACGAGGTACGTTTGATTTTGGTTGATTCAAAGAAAATAAGAGAACCTCTGGTGTTTTTGCTCTTTTCCTTTCTCGGTTCAGCCATGAAAATAACCATTGCGCGCTGTGAGGATTTGTCGCTGTTGTTCCTAAACGCTGCATCTGGCATTGCAACTAATCTAGGATCCCCTTGCAGTGGCCAGAACATAAGTTCCATCGGGTCACCTACAATTTGCCTGCAAAGTTTGTTCAGCGTTTTGCAATCACCTATGGTGGGGGAAGCAGCGGCAGAAGCACAACGTGAAAACTGATAACATGACTGAAATTGGGTTCTTGATTGTAACCAGTTGATACTACCTAAGAGTGATCTGTAGGCAGTGTGGAGATCTTTGTCACATTTGTCTTCATCCTTCAAACCTTTTGGTATGACAACCTCAGTAAGTTCACTGACGCAAAGTGATTGTTCAACAGTGATATGTGATTTCTTCTTGGTCTTCTCATCAATGATCCATTTCACACGTTGACCAGTGAACATCAAATCATTCACATCTTCATGACCAATCTTGAATTGTGACTTGACAACTTTCTTGAACTTCTCCAGAAACTCTGGAGTTCCTGTAATGAACAAGTCGTCTACATGCAAACAACACATGCCAATAGGTTTTCTTCCCTTGGCATTACTGCCATTCACAGGGTCCATGAAGTGTTCCAAGAGTTGTTCAACAATCTCAGGTGTCAACTGTGGTGTCGTGGCAAGATAAGTACGCTCTGAAGGTAAGAAGACTGAAACAAGTACTTCAGCTTCTTCTTCCAAACTTATGGAAACATTGTCCTTGTTCATGTCATGATTCATCTCAAGCAACCACCAAACTCCTTTCCTCTTCACAATAGAAGTTCTCAAGTGAAACTTCTTTTGATCATAATGTGAATCAGGAGTTCTCAAAGCTTTTGCACGATAGGCAACTTGAGCATGACCATTTTCAAAAGGATACCAACCAGACTTGTGTTCAACAGATTCCAAAAACTTCAGCAAAGTTTCATCAACAACAGGAGTCCAAGCACAATCTTCAACCTTCTTCTCCTTGAACTCTTTCCTCTGTTTCCATGTTTGGGTTTGTTGATAGCAAGCTGAAAACAATCTTTCTTCAACCAAAAGAGACTTATGAACTTCCTCAGCAATGTCGGAGGATTCATCAAGCGTTTCCTCACTGTCTTGTGAGCTTACGTAGTATGTCACAGGTGCTGGTTCTGTTGCCTCAGAGTCAGCAAAGCTAACCTGTTTTGGCTCCTTGAAAGCACCATCATAGCATACATATGTACACCTGTCAGCTCTTGTTGGTTGAATACCAAGCGAAATCAGAAATTTGTCAAGGCGGTTCCACCATCTACGTGGTGCGTCCGCAAGTCCATAGACGGAACGAGTGCACAAACCAACCAAGTAAGGAGGCAAACCAATGTCAGTAGGCAGCTGAACATGGATAACGCGGCGGTCTAAGTCGTATGTTTCCCCCTGAAGGAAGGCAGTTTTCAAGTCTAAATGGAGTAAATCCCAGTACATCGAGGCTGCATGCTGAGATGCCACACGAAAACCATACTTGGTAGCAGTAGGACTGTCAGTCTGTAAGTCATACTTTTGAGCATCCTGAAAGCCTCTACATACCCATCTAGCCTTGAACTTCTTGAACTGTCCATCCTTATCAACCTTGATGGCAAGCACCCATCTGCCAGTGACATACTTATCAATCTTATGTCGTCTCTTGTCTCTGAAAGTCATGGCAGTGAAATCCAGAAAACTTCTGAATTCCTCAAGCTTGGCTTGTTTGATCTCCTTGGCATACTTTCTCAAAACTTCTTGAGTGATAACTGATTCTGCCTTTGGCTGCTTCTTTCCATTCTTGGCAAGATACTGTTCAAACTGTTTGAACCCAGTAACATCGTATGAACCAAAATCAGGAGCAGCTTGGATTTTGGGTCCTAAAGGAACAAAAACAGTACCATCAATGTCGACAAAATGAGAGTGGTCTGCTGTGTAAGGTTCAGTGTCCACATCTTCTTCCTGAAGCTGAGCAATGGCTTCCTCAGTCAAAACAGGAGTATCGTCTGTTTCATACGGTTCTGTTTCATCATCATCGTTTTGTGATGATACCAATTCTGGTGTTCCTTGTGAAGACTGCTGTTGCGCTGGCTGCTCAAAATCACCTGGCGTGAACGATGTTGGTGTAGCAGTAGGCAATGGAATTGTATGATCATTTGAACTTGAGGCAGTAGGATCATGTGAAGGTCCTAACTGAAATTGGTTGAACATGATCTGGTAATTGAACCTTTGGCCTCTTGATAATCACCTTTGCCTTTGCCTTTTGTAAAGCATCAGTAGAATCAGTTGATATCTGTCTCTGTTTCCTTTGAACTCTGATAGGCTCTGACGTCGGATCAGGTCCTGGTGGAGAATCGTCATCTTGTCCAGGATCAGCAATCTCTTCGATTGGAATGTCAGGAATGGAAAACGGGGTTGATGGTGAACTTGGTTGATGTGTTTCCCCGAGTCCTGTATTCCTGGCATGTCCAAATCATCATCAGGTGGTGGTCCATAATCATCTGGTATGATGTACTCTTGATCATCATCATCATCTGGATCTGGTCCAGTGTTGTAATCAGGTTGATTATCATCATCCAGAGGATCTTGAGGTTCATCACCACTCAACATATCATCATTATTTGATGGAACATCACCATGCTGATCTGGATGAATGGGATCGTCACCATTTGGTGGTGTGCTTCCTTGAGTAGGAGGATCTTCAACTCTCCTTTTGATAGCACCAGTCTTTTCACTTGAGAAGACGATCATGCTCCATTCATGGATTTTGAACTGTTCATGATGTGGATACAACTGTGACACAAACATGAAGTAAACATGTTCATAGTCACCAGGTTTCCAAACGAGTAAGACAGCATCTTCAGGATGTTGAAACAAAGGATTCACTCTTCCATAAGTTCCTCTGAACACACTGCAATCTTCAAAGTACATTTGAGGCAAAGTCTTCTTCCTGACATCTTGAAGTCCTGGAATCAATTCAATGATTCTGGGGTCAGTTGATTCTCTGACACTAGCCTCTGTACTCCTTGGCAACTGATCAATCTTCCTCAATGTTTGAACAAGTAACTGAGTGGTAAATCTCTGTGGAAGAATGTGCTTCAACGGCACTGGAATCGAGGTCTCAACATGATGCAAATCTTGCAACAAACACGAGCACTCAGGTTCACGGTCCAAAAACATTGACGTGCCACACAATGCTCCATCATCAAAATGTTCCAACAGATCTTCAAACAAGAAACATTGTCTCATGTTCTGCAAAGGTACAAGTTGTGTGAACTGCGCAATGAATGAACACAAGTGAGATGGTAAGACCTTCCATTGTGGATCATTCCAAAGCTTCCCTTTTCTATTGAAGGCATGCTGTGGTTCCAACATGTCAAAGTCTTCATCATGATTGTAATACACACGCAAGTTCTTGATTGAAGGATCACAACGACAGTAATTTGTCATGTCAAGGTTGAAACAACCAATGTGATACTTGATTCTGTCCTTCTGAAATTTCTTCCAAGCCAAAAACTGAGCAAATCCTGAATCAGGTGGTGCAATCACCAAGAAACCTTTTCCTCGGTCAGCTTGCCATTTCATCACATCAAGGCAAAACTTGAATACCGAGTATTTTCAGGAATTTGGTGAAGGATTTGTGATCAACACGTATTCAGGATCAAGCTTCTCAAGTTGTTTCCAAACTTGGTTTTGTTTCTTTTTGCTGTTGAAACTCCAACCATGCTTGTGGTCAATGGGTTCACCAACCTTCATGTTCAATCGTGCCATGTGCCAACTAAGACCAGTGTTGCTACTGAAGAGTTCCACAACATCACATTTGCCAGTTTGACCAAACCGCTGAGCTTGTTCACCTAAGTAGGCTTCAGCATATTCAGCTATGTCTGGTTCATAGTCATCTTCATCTTCAACTGCAAGTGGAACAGGTTCCGATGTGTCAAGTCCAGGAACAGCAACATCATGCCATTCATCATGGTCACGTCTCACCTTCGATTGATTAACACGCATGACTGCGTTGTCAACATGAACATTGACCATAGCACCTTCTTGAGAGATAACAGTACCTCTGATCCATCTTTCCTTCTTCCATGCCTTTGAAGCAATAGCATTAGCATTGACAGGGGAACTCCAAACGAAAACCTTGTCACCTGGTTTGTAAGGTCCATCTGATGGCATTGTTCGTTTGGCCATGTCATGTCTGAGGTCAGCAGCTTGTCTGGCTTCCTGATGTGCCCTCAGTGCTAACCTTTGCAACTCGAGTTGTGTTCTGTCTTCAGGTAAAGGGTCAACACTAAGTTGAGCAGGATCAGAAGTCTCAATATCCAGAAGATCTGGTGGTCTTCTACCAGTGGCAATTTCCAAAGGAGAATAAGCACTAACAGTGAGTTGAGTGTTTCTGGCCCAAACAGTACGCTTCACAGCTTCTCTGATGGTGATTCCTTTGAACCTATCATCTTCAAGGTTCTTGGACATGATTTGCCATTGTCGTTTGAAAAGTCTGACAGCTGATTCAGCTCTGTTAGGCCATGGGGTTCTTGAACCACAGGGACATTCCTTGATACCATGAGTTCGGTAATAAGTCAGAAAGTCTTCTTGAAAGAAAGCTTCATCACCTACAATGGCTTTAGGCATACAATTGTGTTCATCACTCCACAACCTTAGAGCCTGAATGGTCTCCTTGTTGTTCAGTGAGTTTTGTGCCGTAGCCCAAAGTAAGTTGGTTGCACCATCAAGAACAAGCAACACCATGTACTTGTTCTTCCTCAACTGAATTTCAGCATGATCAACAAAGATAACATCTCCAAAGTTGGTGGATCGTATGCCTGAAATTCTGGCTCGCAGCGGTGGTGCAATGGAAGTACTACACACACGACACTTGTTGTACATCTCCTCATACTTCTGATAGACAGAGTCAGGAAGTCCTAACATGGAAGTCCTTCGTCTGAATTGAGTAGGAGACATGTGATAGTGTTTAATGTGAAGTTTGTAAAGTTCCACACTATCCTCCAGTTTCCTGAGCATCTTTCTGTATGCTGGTGTCATGGCTTGCACTTCACTACCAGGCAGTGGAATTGAAACTCGCCTAGGCTCAAGAGCATCACTACCTAGTTTCTCGATTTGACTTTCTGAATCTTGCTTACCACGTTTGCGCGCAGGTGCAGAAGGTTTTGGTTCAATGACTTGAGGTTCATCTGAATCAATTTTGTCCAAACCTAACTCCCTAGCTACCTTATCAAGCTCATCTTCTTCATCAAGCTTGGGATAGGAGACAACATCCTTCTTTCTTGATGAACCTGATTGAGAGTCATCGACAACCTGAGGTTTCTGCTTACCTACGTGTCTTTTGGCTGCAGGTGGACCTACCTCAATCTTTTTCGAGCCTGGTCCATTTGAAATCGGTTTGCCTTCCTCCTTCTTTAAGGAGCTTGGCTTCTTCTTCTGTACACCTGCTGGCACTGAAGAGGCTGACTCAGGGTGAAAAAGATCATCAATGTTTCCACGAAAGGGCTTTGCACGATCAATGTCACTTCTGACAATGTCATCTGGGATCACGTAGTCCTCCTTGATCTTGTAGATGGTCTTGCCCTTCCAGAACTCTTCACTCTGTTCAGAAAACCTCTTCTTCTCAGTGCGCCAGTTGTCCTTGTGAAGAACCTTCTTCTTGCTCTTCTGGAATTCCATGTGGGTTTCTCTCTCATCAAGAAGTTGTTCTTTTGGAATTGGAGTTTTCTCTGATCGTGTCATCTCATGTAAGTTCATTCTCTTGTCCTTGTGGTGCCTGATGAGTTCACGACGTAGTGGATCAACCTGCCAGTAGTCACCAGTCACCAAAGCTTCTCCTTCATGATCATCTTGTTTGACAGCAATCTGGCTGTACTCAAAGTGATCGTGTTGTGAATAGAAACTTTTGACTTGTGGAGTCTTGAAATGAACTTGGCTCATGTACCATGCTACATCTTGTAAGTCGAGAATGAGATGAGTACTAATGGCTGTCCTCAAAACCATTTTTCTCATGCCAATACGTGCACAGGACAAATAAGCCTTCTCTGGAGTAAGTTCAAATTTAAATCCAAGGTTTCTCATCTGTGGAAGTGACATCAACAATGGGACATCACCTTCTTCGACAATGTCGAATTCTGTAAACTGAGTGTTCCATCCATGATCATACATGAATATCACGAGCTTCTCAGTACATTTTGATTGTTGCGAGTTTGCAAAGAAGAATCTTGAACTTGTTGGCTGAATTTCATACCAGAGTCCACTGTTGGGATGTGAGTCAACATATCTGCAAAATGCTTCAACTGCTCGTCGAGAGCCCATAGCTCTTGTGCATCCAAGATCCATTATACACACAGTTGGTGGTGCAGAATTCTCTGTGTGAAAAGCTAGTCCATTCTCACATGCCAGATCAGTTTGTACAGTATGAAATGAAAAAGCACTCTGCTGTGATGGTTCCTCTATCTCTGTAGAGCATCCATGTGAAAACAATGATGTGCCTTCTGCCAATGGCTTCCATGAAGCCTCACCTTCTTGAAGACCAACTTGCCTGGGCACTACAGCTGGACGTTGTTGTACACCTTGTCGTAGTGCACCAACTTCTCCAACCAGAACAGGGAATCTCTTCATTTCTCTCCTGTTTTGATGTGCTCTTGCATCACGTTGGTTCTGTCCTCCACGACGAGTACGTCGTTGTTCATCTTGTGCTGCATACGTGGATGTCAAAACATCAACACGTGATGGCTCTGTCTCTGCAACATCAACACGTGCTGGTTCAGTTGTTCCAAATGAAAAGAAACCATGACCAGAACTTGAAGCTGCAGAAGAATAATGAGCTTGTTGAGTTGGTTGATTCTGTATGGCAGGAGCTGATGTGGTCTGAGGTTGAACATAGTTCGACTTGCCTCTTCCATCTCCTGGCTTTCCTCCTTTTCCATCATCATCCTTGCCTTTCTTGCCTTTCTTTCCTTTTCCTTTTCCTTTTCCTTTCTTCTGGAAGTATCCATACTCATCCATGTAGTACAGATCATCATAGGCCCAATAGCCTTCATTCCAGGTTTGATCATCGGCCCAATAGCCGTCATAGTTTTCATTCCATTCATCTTCTTGCCATTCATCTTCATAACCTTCTTCACTCACCATGTGAGCACGGCCTTTTCTTCTTCCTTTTCCTCGGCCTTTTCCTTTTCTTGATTTGAAGAACCTTCGTCCTCCTCTGCCTTTTCCTTTTCCTTTTCTCTTTCCTTTACCTTTGCCTCGTCTGATGTATTTGCCTTGGAACCTTCTCTGATACCATGTGAAGTTGGCGTCATCATAAACCCAGAAAACATCTTCTAAGGCATCCAGGAATCCTTCTGCGCCGTCTTCTTCATCTTGGGCCCAATAGCCGTCGGTTCCTTCTAATTCACCTTCATCCAGTACGAGGAAAGATCTTCTCTGTGCCATGCCAGAGGGTTGCATCAATGGATTGTCAACTGCTGTTTTGGTAGTGCAAAACATTTCCAAAAACAGGTCACGTAGTTCTTGAATGTTGTATCGATCGAGGGTTCGTCCACGATGTGTCATGACACTTGTGAGTGTGTTTCTCTGATCTTGACTCAGGTCAGCTAGACTTACAAAAATCAATGCTAGCAAATTTTCACCCAGTGGGAATGCTTGTCGCTGTACTTCTCTACGATTTTCCTGAAATTGTCTGAATGCCGCTAGTGCCAGTTCATCTGTCCAAGGAACAGCTACATGGGGTGTTCCTGAGGCTGCTGCTACTTCAGCTCTCTCTTGTTGATCTCGTTCATGTTCTTGACGTCGTTGTTGAACAAACAGAATTGCTTCAGGACTAGTCACTGTTACTTCTGGAAGTAAATCCATCCAAGACTCAATAAGTCTATTGCCAGTGAGTTGAAATCTAGTCATCCACTTCTGAAGATCCATTGTTCCTCTGTTGAACTTCATGAACTGCATGAAACGGTATAAGAACACGTTCTGGGCACCTTTGATGAAATGAGGTCGTAGAAATCTTTTGAAATAAGCCACTCCTTCATAGGGATCCCTGAGTAATTCTCTATCCAATAGCCTCTTGTATTGTTGAGCATCTCCTTCCAGTCTGTTGCGCAATGCTGGACCACGTTTCTCTGGTTCTAACTCCGTAATGTCACACCAGTCATCAATTGCAGCCTCAAAAGCAAAGAAGCTGGTTCGCCCATCATAGGCTGGAGCAACCTTTGTGGTCATCTGTTGCGTCATATGAATCTGTGTATGCTGGGGTGCTCTTCTCATTGCATAAGAGTCATATTGGTTCCATTCATTTGCATCGACAATGTCGAAGTCATCATCATCATAGCCATGGCTTGCCATTTCTTGGGCTCTACCTGGAGCTCACTCTCAATGAGGGATCACTGCTCCGCTACCACTTGAAGAGGGGCCCTAGCGTCTACTTCAAGATCAGCTAAGGCGTCTTCCCCAATGACAGCACTCTTTTACTCTCAGCCTGTTGCCGGTCAGTGCTTGTCTACAGGGTTACTCTATATACCTCTTGAGCCTTGAAGGGGCGCATATAAATGTGCTCAATACTCATGCATGTACCTATGTAGGTATTAGGTCGAAACAAAAACATGGGGGGGGGGTACTAAAATGACTAGCAATCTCCTGAAGAATCAGGTAACGGGGCTGGCCGCCCTCCCCTTTACTTCGTAAAGTAAAACTCAAGGTAGCCCCTCTGGAGCTACCTTTCGTGACATGGCTATCGAGAATCACCATTTTAATAGGTAAATCATTCTACAAATGGGCCATGCCTTCCATAGCTATGTTAAAAATTACCAGATGGTATATAGCTGCTTGCGGATATCAGCACGTTTGGGTTTATAGATGAGGGTTTACCACTGTTTTCTTCCCAGCAGGTGGGAAGCACCAACAAACATCGGTTGGTTGTTTCAAGTCAATTTTGATCATCATTCCATTTGGGAGCCAGGAAACTATGAATAAAAGAATTACAATGTGGGGCCCCCGTTCGATAGCTAAGTTGGTGAACATAACTCCAATTTCACTATGGTTTATAATACTTATAACTTTATAACTAAAGTATTCATGGGGTGAATCTAAACCAACGTTCACATCACTGGGGGGGCCCCACAAGTTATCAATTTAGGATCTAAGATATTCATATAGATATTCGAAACTAGCAACCAGGGAGTGGTTATATGAGTTATATTAGTCTATTTGCTCTAAAATAACATCCATGTGATATTTGGAGCTATACCCCAATCACCAAATCATAGCTATATATCCATATATATATACTAGCATGCATATCACAAATGTGTATTAAAATAAATATTTCACCTAAAGTTCTCATATACTTTAGGGCGTTTTCCATTCCCACTGCAAACACACCCAAACTAAAAAAAAACATCAAAGTCCCACTTGTTGAAATGCTGTTGATGATATACCATTGATCACAAAATGCTTGGTGAATATATCTACGGTAACTACATTTAAAAAAAACGAACTGGTATTTCATCCTACCTCCGGCGCATATTTACGGTCTGGCCCGCCCTCCACATATCAAAAAATGTCGTCAATTACCCTACTTCAAATAAATAGGTGGTACTGTAGCCAAATTGTGACATCCTGACATCCACTGTATTTTATGGTCATATTTTACCCAGTTTGATGTTTCTCTCACGCTTTTTTTCCACATTGGTCAGAAGCGTCTGTCCCGAAGTCTCCCATGAAATTCATCAAATCAGCAATTTGTCATGCGCAGAACTCACCTCGAACTCACCAACAAAAATCACCATGTTTCACCCACAAAAATCACCGATTTTCACGGTGAAATCACCCTTTTTGCTCATGCTTAGAGTATCTGACAGTAGAGATTCTCCAGTCGCGTTCCAAGTGACCACGGCAGTTTCCAGCTCCTCGGTGTAGATGAGCATCGGAAGACAATCCACGCGCACGCGATAGACCGCGTGCAGCGGCGAGGGAGGTAACGGGAACTCCACCAGGCCGCGGAAACGCTTCTGTTGGACCCACCTCTAGGGAGCTCGGGAGCTCTGGGGATCTGGGGATCTGAAAAATCAGAAGAAAAGGGATGGGATAAGGTAGGGAAACATCACCGGTTTATGGGATAATGATGGGATAATCAAATCCGATCCATATCATTCGACCCATAATAAAAATAATGAAATATGATAATCAGAGGATCCATATTATCCATAATCAGATGGTGGATCACTATTATTGTATGGATAATGGTAGATAATTAATCATAAGTAATCACCAGAATGAGATACTTCATTGGAGCAATCTGGATCTGGATGGTTTACCCTCTGATACATGGCGCTTTTGTAATGTTGCACACCCACCTCGGTGGAAGTCCAATGAAGTCCGATGAGTTTTTCTAAGGGAAGATTGGGACAGCAGAACGTTTCCGTAGCTCTGTCGTGATATGGAATATGGAATATACCCTCTGGTAATTTAACAAAAGTATGGAAAATCACCATTTATAAAATTCATAGTGAATTTTCCCATGAAAAATTGTGATTTTCCATAGTTGTGTTAGTTTACCAGAGGGTAGGTAGCCGTTGAATAACCGGTCGATATCACGGGATAATCTATCATATGGTTGGAAACTCTGTTCGTAGCTCCGGCTCGCCATAAAAAACCATTGAATATGGATACCTCTACCCTCCCAACCACTGGATGTTCGGCTAAAAATTATGATGTTATTTTTGTTGGGGAAGTTGTTGGGGTGCTTCATGTGTTTACAAAAGATGAGGTCATTCCAATCATGTTTACCATCCCCAATGGGGTGGAATTTGGTAGGTATACCATGGTTTTGTCCACTATTTGGGATGTAAAACAACTCCTGGGACATCCTGGGACGATTTCAATGAGTCCAGAGTCCAATAAAAAGTTGAGATGACATAAATGGGAATGGCACAGTTCGCCAAACTCAACAAAAATTGGGATTTTGTGTGAAATTGAAAAGTTGGTGAAACACGTAGCACTACCTTTTTCTTTTAGATCTTTTATATTGCTTGACTATTGCTTCAAATTCCAATTTATAGGAACCATCCTAGTCATGTTTGCTGGTGGCTCTGAGTTGTTGCCGTCGAAAAACCAGGAGCCTCTGGTCATGTGAATTTTCCATGGCCCGCTGGGAAATCCCAAAAAAAATGGAGCTTTAAATGGGAAAATCATCTTCGAAATGAAGGAAAATCTCCAGCAAGCCATGTTCTTGTGCTGTTTTTGTGCCATGCACTTTTCAATCAAAAAAAAGCCTTCTGAGGTGCAAGAAGCACTTCAAAGTCTCTGTGCACTGGGAATAACATCTTCCAAGCACACTTGTTGAGGGTATTCTGTCTCAAGAAATACGTGGACACTGGTGCTTAGGGTTGCTACCGAGACAGAACCTGTCATGAAGGTTGAAAGTGTGGATCCACAAACGTCCAGAAATCCTCAAAACAGGTCCCTTCAGAAGCGTGGGGCAGATGAAAAATCACAAAATGTCTGCTGATATGGAGGCTGGTGTCCAACTCATTAAATTATCATTGGGCCTACAATTGCCTCAAAAAACAGTTACGAGTTTCCCCCCAAAGGAGGCTCTTAGCTTTGGAAAATCATCCCAAAAAATGCTGAGATCCATCGAAGCCACTTGTGGATGTAGTCCTGCATTACTTGACTGGAACCGCTGAAACAATCCTGGCTCGGAAATCGTAGCCGTCGTAGCGATAGGTTTGATGCAACGGGCCCCAAGGGGTCGATCACAACACTAACTGCTGATTGCTGGAGTTCAATCCATCTATATAACATTTTAATGGGATCTAATGGGAATTTTAATGGGAATTTATGGTGGTTTAATTGGATCTAATGGGTTTAAACGTTTACGTAACTATGGAAAATCACCATGCTATTAATGGGTAAATCCACTGTTTCCATGGGCCATTTTATAGCTATCGCAAACTGTGAATGTTTACCAGAGATCACAACACTAATTGCTGATTGGGGTTCAATCAATCCATCTGAAAAATACAGAACCATCGGAGATCATCATCCCATGCCATTTCTGGTTGGTGGTTTTTCGCCCTACCCCTCTGAAAGATGATGGACTTCGTCAGTTGGGATGATTATTCCATTTCCAACTGAATGGAAAGTCATTCAAAATTCCATGGTTCCAAACCACCAACCAGTATTGAAAATTGAAAACGTAGTTGAAACCATCAACGAGAATGTATCTATATCCACCCACTTTCAGATTTCGCTGCCACAAACATTTCAGCAAAGCTGAGACCCGTCGGATGTATCACAGGCGGCGAAAAGCACCAAGGGAATGATCGGAATCGAACTGTGGGGGTGGATATGGCTATAAATCTGCTTTAAAGATAGGATCAATGGATTGGTTGAAGGGAAAATCTTAACCGGAAACCCATGGGTTTTTACCATCAAATATAGAAGGTTCCTGTAAATTTTCCCATCATCCAATTCTATGATAGGAATTTCTCTGATTTTTTGGAGAAAATATGCCATCTCCTATGGCATATATGAATGTTTATGATCATTTTGCCAACTGAAACATAACATCATAGCAACTGTTCATCATTTGGCATATCTCCCCCATTTTTAGGCACACCTATGTGAGCTAGGCATGGATCATATATATATATACATATATATATATACATACACCCTTTTGAGGTTCAGGGTTTAGAATGGACCGTTCAAATCCTCCATGTTTGTTGCTTCAATTCCCATGCTTCTTGGTAGAACCCGCTAAAAATCTGTATTACTTAATTCCTTCAAATATTCTCCAAATCCTCTGAGAGAATCAAACCTCATCCCCGCTTCCACTTGAAGTTGCTTTCTTGGTAGTTCCTCCCGGTCCCCATTTTGGTTCATGGATTCTCCATATCATCCTTAGAATTCTTCATTGGCACCCTTTGCATCCCCATGCATTGTAAATCCATCTGCACCCCATCCGACCCCATCCATCACCCACCACACACAAAGACTTGGATCTGCCTCCATTTATACTCTGGTATATCACTATTTCATGACTCATTCATCCCTATGTTTGTTGCTAAAAACGGTCCATCTACTACTACTCAACATCCCCTCCATTCCATCCCATAGTTTCTCATTGACTCATCTTAAATGTAAATTCTGAACTAGCATTTGGTTAGAACCATCCTCGTAGCTCCTTAGCTCCCCCTTTAAAGGGCTATATGGGTACCCCTGGCTCCTTAGCTCCCTCCCAACCAACAGCCAGTGAATCATATATCTTTATCGTCCACCCAATCTTTTTTCCATACTTTTTTCCATGGTAAACCCATGAACAATCTACCAATCGATTTTTTCATCGCGCCTCGTTGTTGATGTTCTTCATTTCCGGATCCGCACCAAACGTCAACAGCACTTCCACCATCCAGCGGTCGTCGCTGCGGGCCGCCAACCTCGGTTTTCACCATCCAACAAAATGACATGGTGGTTGACCTTTCAAGTAAACTGACATGGAGGTTTCCCAAAATAGGGGTACCCCAAAATCATCCATGTTGATAGGATTTTCACTTATAAATCATCTATTTGGGAATACCGCCATAGCTATGGAAACCTCCACATAGCTATGGAAAATCACCCCTCTTCATCGGTAATGTAGATCAACTATGAAACATGTTCAATGCCTATGTCCACTTTTCAATCATCGGAGTGTATCCAGTAAAAATAATAACCAACCAAACATGGGCATTCTGTATAGAGATTCTGATCCTGCCGATGAAGGCCGGTCAAGATCGATCTTGACATTGCTTAGGATCAGTAGGATCTCAGCTTGGGTCTTCACCAACTGGAAGAGTGGTTGAATTCTCAAGGTGAAAAAAAAACCTAATCTGATTGACTAAAGATTGGAATTGCGGCAAGTTTCAAAGATGTTGATGCTGAAATCACTACCTCGATTAGTTGTAGATCACATTGTGTCAAAAAAACAGCAATCTTGGCTCAGAAAAGCCTGATCTTGTTGGCAATGTCATCAACTGGATATATTTACCATGGCTTTTCGAAGTCCCAAGTCTCAGACTTGGGACTTCGAAAAGCCATGGTAAATATATCCAGCCTGGTTGAAATCCCTTGGTGCCAGTTGAAATGTCTTGAAATCCCTAATCTTGTTGGTTGATCCTATGGTCGGGTTTCTTGATTTTGATTTTTTGCTACGATGGATTCTTCGGACAGGCTGTTCTTAGACCTCATAACTCCCTGTTCTTCTTGAAATCCCAAACCCCTATCAGACCTATCAGTTACAGACCTTAGGTCCTATTGTTGGAATATAACAACAGTAACAGTCTGAATTCATATAGTGTTGCTTGAAATCCCTAAATCCATTTTCGTGATAGATCAATATGATGGAATTATATACAAAAATGTCACAATCCATTCACAAATCCCTAATCTTGCTGGTTCTTTTTTTCTGACCGATTTTGTGATTTGGGTGAGAAACTCTTAGATTTACCCATTTCATAGGTTTCAGAGGGAATCCTTCACCGAATAGTGGATCGAAGCCTCGAAATGTAATTTACAAATATGGAGGGTCATGCTCTCTCCAAATATGCTAGGTATCATATGGTTTCACCCATCTCCATGTCATTAAAAACTTCCGAAAAACAGTGATTCCATGTCAGCTGAGCCGCCCAAAATGATCAGAATGATCATCAGCGTCTATCATCGTCTATCATCGTCTATCATGTTTCCCATTGAAAAAGCCTCAAGCCATACCCTCTGGTAGTACAACATAGATATTGGAACAGGTGAAAATGGCCCATTCACTTGGAGGATTTACCTCTGAATTTGATGGTGATTATCCAGTTCGCAAACTGTTAGTCAGCACCAGAGGGTATCATTATTTACTCTCCGTGAACATCCATTGTCATTTTCATTCTTCCATGATTCGTTGCTTGGATCTCCCTATGTTTGATGGTTTACCACCATGATATCCCATTAAGCCACCATTAAAGTAGCAGCAAAGGATATATCATGTATCCAACTATATCCAGTTCTATTCCCATTATATCTCAATTATATCTCAATTAATATGCCCTATATTTATCAACATAAATTGGTATAATAAAGTATTATAGGCACTTTTTTCGGGATGATATCAGTATATATATATAATATATATATACCCTCTGGTAAACTAACATAACTATGGAAAATCACCATTTTTTGTGGGTAAATCCACTATAAATGGGCAATTTTCAATAGCTATGTTAGTTTACCAGAGGGTACATGGGGGATCCCTCAAAGTGCCTATGTCGTGATAACTTCCCCATGTCGTTCGCCAAGGCGATCCAAGGCGCATCAGTGCAGAGTTCCCCTCCAAGTCCGGTGCGTTCACATCCGCCTCCAATTCCAGCAGGAGCGTCATGGTGTCCAGACCTAAAAAGGGTGGACTGGAGGCCGAGGGTCCAAGGGTCCTGGAAGATCTCCAGAGTGTTGGTGGATGTTTGGTGGAGATTACTTAGCTTTATGGGCATAGAATGATAGAATGGATAACCATCATGGATAAGATTATGGATGCAATTGCAAGGTTCAACAATCATGGCTAGTTTTATCTATGAAATCACAGGACGACACCTACTACCTAACAGGTTATAGCCCATAGGTAAATGGGTACCCTCCACATATGATGGGGTAAAGCTATAGATGCTATAGCATATATGACTAGCTAAGGTGTGTATAACACTCTGGTGTTTATATATATATATATATCCCATTCTAGCTCCAGTACACTAAGATAGCTATGGTATAGATGGGCCATTTAGTTTGATGTTGGTTTTCCATTGCTATGTTACTCTTAAGGGTGTATCTCACCATGACAAAAAAAACCCATGAAAATTCCGTAATTAATGGTCCTGCTACAAAAAGTCTATAGGGTGGGCCCCCTAGAGAGGTTCATGGGCTTTATAGGCCAACTTGGCCAACTTATCACTGCCATCTCACCCAAACATGAGAGCTACCCATGAAATTTGTTGCCATCATTAAAGGTTTTTTTTACAAAAACCCATACATTGTTGTCAGTTTAGTATCTATCCTTGATTTTGATCCGGGATAGTTAGATCAACACCAGGTTTTTCGCTTCAACCCCATTCAGCTGGTTGAATCTTCAAGTCAAAAATCTCCGCCAAACAAAACGGCACGGGGTGATCCACCGGAAGACCTAAAGATTTAGATCGCTAGAACCACGGAATTTCCTGTAACTGTCAACCCCGGATGAATTGCTAAACCATGGTTTATGAGGTTTATTAGGGGGGTACGTACCCCCAAATAGTCATTTCATATCATCTGATACTTTTTGATGGTATCCCCCCAATGAAACAACCGCAAACGGGGTTGACATTAATCCAGGCTTGACATTAACAGTTCTATCCCATTCAATATGAATCACTATTAATCACTATTACACCATTATTAACACATTATTAACCCACTATAAATGTCCCTTCCAACCCAGTGATTTCTGGTTGAATCCAACAAATGTTCCTGAAAAAAAATCCTGATCCGACAGATCCTCATCTAAATTCATCAAAGAAATCCCCCAATTTTTTCTAGCCATGAAATCCCCATTTTCTCCCCAAAAAGTAAGAAATCCATAGAAATCCCCAAATTCTGGCCATGAAATCATATGAAATCCCCCGTTTTTCGATGGTTTCACCATCCTGAGCCCAGCCACGTTTGGAGAGGGCACCGATGTGCACCGGGAGCCTTCCCTTGGCATCAGCCGTGGTGAAGCGCTCCGGTCCACCTGCAATGGGCACCTCCTTCGGTGCGCTGCTGGGTGCCTGCAGCAGGTGGTTGGAAGAAAATTTCACCCAAGATGGGGGGATTTAAGTAAGACATGTGGGATTGATATGGATTTCTATGGATTTCTAGAGGTTTTCTGTTTGATACTGGCGCTATATACTTGATTTATGATGGCTAAGATGGTTTATAAGTAGGTGACACAAATGGGAATTTATATGGATTGATAAGGATTTCAATCGCAGATAGGGGGATTTTACAATTGGAAATCGGGATTTGATCGTCAGAAATTGGGGGATTTGACCATTGAAAATTAGTGATCTAAGGAACATTTTGTTCCGGGTGTAAAGGGATTTCTAGTTGATATAGTTGATTTTTGATGGTCCATTTTTGGTGTATAAGTGGGCACAAATCGCTGTGTATGTAATATATATATATATATATATGTGTATACATGGATTCATAAGTATTTATAGTTGATGTATGTTGATTTATGATAGCTCTGAGATGGTAAACAGCTCACGTTCGGTGAATTCTGTCGTTGATGGTGATTATGACTATAGTTAGGTGGGTTCATAAAACCACAAACTAACGTAACTAACGTGGTTTTACTTGGGGAAAACCACCTTGGTTTAGGGTTTGTGTGAGAGAATCTCGGGTGCATCTAATGGTGTAAAATCTTACATTTCTCTAGATAATGGCTATAACTTGGTGTACTGCACGATTTTTCGACTGTCTAAAAAATAGGGTGCTGAAAATTTTAGAGGAAATCCCTAAATTTGATGGTTCATCACCACTTTCCGTGTTCAGATTGCCATGTGGGGATATGCCAAATTAGCCATTGGCACATCCATATGTTGGTGGAATAGAATGTAGGGGTCTAGTTTGGGATTTAATACCCAAAACATATATACATGTAAGAACAAAACTCCGTAAAGGGGGAATATGTTTCAAAAGTCTGTATTCTATCTACTTCAGGATGGTTGACGGGATATAGTCAATAGTACAAATTTGAAATTATGTTGTTTAGCAAATTTGGAAAGACTTCTCCAACAACAAACGGGTGCGAGAATTTTTCTCTCCAATTATCTTGGAATATGATGGGAGACTTATGCGTGATCCATGTTCAACCGCCAACATGGGATTTAAACCTTTACTTCTATTAGTTTTAAGTGTTTCCAAAGATATAAGATTTTCTCTAGGATGGAACCAATATGGGATATATCATAGTTGATGGGATGGGATATACCGGGAAACATGTATAGAATATACGTGTACATACATACTGTTACATACATATACATTACATTACATTACATTACATTACATTACATTACATTATGTGAGCTTATTTGCACGCTCCCGCTTGTGTCCAAGTCCGCACGCACGCGCGCGCGCGTGCGCGAGTCAACAGGCGCGCCTGTCTTTGCTCGTGCTTCTCGAGCGTGCACATGTGAAATGCTCGCGCGCTCGCGCTGCGCACCCCACGGCTGGTGAGGCACCATATATGAACTCATTTGTTTTGAATCAAGCCAAAATATAACCTCATCTGGTTACTTTGGACTTCCATTGGCTTTTGGAATCTGATGGGACCTGACCCAACCATGTTTCAAGGATGCCATCAACGAGATGCATAGTTTGGCAAGTTCATTTGGTTTATGGATATTGTGGAAAATAGTATATTTTGAATTTTGAACCAGCAATTGTGGGATATAAGAGACATAACCAACGATGGTGTGTACAGGGGTGTTTCCAAAAGTGTGATATTAACCAATCATACCAATATGGGAGGGGTTAACCGACTAAAATTATATGACCAGATATGACTAGCAAAACTCGTATGGCACTCATTGATGAAAAAAACAATGGTTGGCAATCGATGTTGAGAAACACTCTTTTGCAGTAGGTGGGGTGAAGATGACAACAAGTAATTAATCTAAATATATCTAAATCACGAGTTGCTACTTCATCATGGTCAGATTCGGACGTATGGGAATCTATGATCAAAAATGGGATGGTCTGCTAAAAATGTTGGATGGCTTACACCGAAAGCCATGGAAAGCCATGTGACTCGGACACCGATCGTTTCGCACCAGCCAGCCATAGGGCCATAGGGGATGATCGTACCACAATAGGATGGTTTACTCCAGTCATCTGATTGTCAATGTAGATACAAAAAATAATAATAATAAGCGAGAAACTCCCCTACTGCTTGGACAAGTTGGACAAGTTGTGAAATAATTCAATGTTGGGGATATTAAATCTGTCCAGGCGAATCGCTGTTTTTTATTATTCTACGGCAAACGTGGCCTTGAGGTCCAAAAAAATGTCTCAACACCGATGATTCAAGCAACCAAATCCTGGGCTTTTCCTGACACGTTTCCTGACACGACTTTTTCTCACTCCAGGTGAAGCTCGTCAGGTAAAACATATTCATACAGGCATCCTCCTGTCAGACCTTCGGTCACCGTGCTCACATACAACGATCTGTCCTGGACCAGAACTGCAGAAGGGGACAATCCATCTGGACATTCCAGGACTTCCGTGAAAGTTGCTTCACCTGGCCGCATGGCCAGCACCTTTCTCTGACCTTGGTCTGCGATGTAGATTGTTCCAGCTTCAGTTACGAACAGGTCCTGCAGGTCGGCTCCCTGCTCTGGGACGTGTCCCACCACAACAGGTTTGAAGGACACAGCAGGATTGAAGCGTAGAATGCGGGCGTTGTGATTATCAAGGATATAGATCACCTCTTCCTTGGTCACAAACATGGCTTTGGGCATGAACTCCGTGTCTGCCGTAAGGCTTTCCGAGGTCATGACTGTCTGGAAGCTCGAGCCCACCAACTTCTGCAGGGCATCGGTCAGCACGTACAGCACTCCGTTCGACGAGCAACACATGACATCGTATTCCCCAAAATCATCAAGCACCAAGAGTCCAGATCCGTTTTGAAAACTAACCACTCTGTCATTGTCAGAATCACCCACGAAGATCTCTCCAGTGGCCGAGATGGCAAGCTCACAACAGTTCCCCAGGTCATTGATTCCAGTGACTTCCACACCTTCACCCACAACTCGTCGCATGTCGGCTACCAAATCACCAGGTTTCCAGTAAAGGATGTTACCGCTGTAGTCGGCGGCATAAATGGCACCTTCGTGCCAGCACAAGGAATTGCAGATCACAGGCAACACGGCTCTCCCTGGAGCTTTGGTGCTGGCACCCAGATCTGGTGACCAATGTTTTAAACAACGCCTCTTTGGCTGGAAATCAGGTGAACTTTGGGCTCTTTTTTGGCCCCGAACTCGCAAAGCTTCATTGACTTCACGTTGCAGGTCGTCACCAGTTGGACCCGATAGGGTAATGCGGCCTAGGCGGAGCAAGTTGTCTACAGAAACCGATTGAAAATCCACGTGCTGCAGCAGCATGGCCAGTAAAGCATATCTGTCCTTGGAGACTTTGAGCCAGTGAAATAAGCCCTTCAACACCGCTTCCTCCCGAGACACGATCAAATCTTCTCGTTTGAGAATTCGGGCCAGTTGACCAGAACTGAGCTTTCCAAAGTCTGGATGCTGGCTGCAAGTCTCAAAATTGTCAGCGACCCTCTCTTCACACGCAGCCTTCAAAGTATGCAGGCCGTGCGCTTCTTTCAAGATTTGCAAGGCAGAAGGGCTGTCCAAGGAAGCACGGAAGCCTGCCTCAATCGCACTTGCTAACTTTGGCAAGTTGTACGCCTCGGCCAGTCGTAGGAGCTCAAGACCAGCCTCAAGGTTCACCTCAGGCTGCCCACCATAGATATAGTCAAGCAAAGCGGAGACCGCTGCTTTAGAAGCAGAGATTTCGACTGGCTGTCCTCTTTGCACCTGGTCTGCTTCAAGAAAGGATCCACTCAGCAAATTCTTGAAAAACACGCTGGCAGCAGATAGCACAACAGCGTGGGCACGATGCTCCGCGCCATCATTGCTCTTCAGCACAACGTCACAACGATGGTCTTCCATCCAGAATTCTCGAAACTGCTGCAGGATGCCCAGTGAATGCTCACCCAGATCCGAGTGTTTAAGCTTTACCGCTGCCATGGCGCCAATTCGACGGCTGTCCCACCAAAAGAGTTGGAAACGGGGTAGCTGTCACTTGCTGTCTTTGAATTTCTTGCTTGATAGGTGTGCTGGGGACCTAAGGAAGGAACGACCAGCACCACATCGCATGCCAAAAAGTTGCGTCGGGGTGAAGATACTAGACAAAAATGCTAATGATTCATTGGCCCTCAATTAACTGAGAATTTTTCGCGGGCCAAAAACAATGGCCATGGCGTGATTTGAGCTGTGCTTTTTTTTAGGCTTGGGAAATGGTGCTGTGTCGCAATGGCTGTGGATCATCCATACAAAACGATTTGAAGGAACAATAAAAACAACAGCATGACATTTACCCTCTGGTAAACGTTTACAGAACTATGGAAAATCACCATGCTATTAATGGGTAAATCCACTATAATTCAATGGCCATGTTATAGCTATCGCAAACTGTTTATTGACCAGGCCGGGTAACGATAAGCAACATGATGCAATTGGTTTCACCACAACTGCACTGGCACATGGGGCTCTGACTATTGGTATGTACGAATGTTCAGTGGTAAACCGCTCTCCCAAAATGGACCCTTCTCCATAAATCTTCTTGTTGGTTTCCACCCAGCTCCCAAAGAAATGATCCTCACAACTGGCTCAATCCAAAACTCCCCCGAAAACAAGTGGCTCATCAACAATCAACGATAGAATTTACATCAATTTACCCTAATCTCATCTATCCAAACTAGTGGCTGGCGAAGTGATTGGTTGATCCCAATGGCCCCTGTTTCATCCGGAACCTGGGATTCCCCAAGGTGGGCGGAACCAATCACGACCCCTTGGGGTCCGGGTCTGGGATGTCCAGTTGTGGTTGATATCTCTGAAAAGGGACTTAGAGTCAAACTATATTTTTACCATGCGATATTAATGCAGCCGCCACCCGTATTTTATAGACATATGGGGAACACATAAAACGAAAAAAAACTCCTGGTGTTCATGCAAGAAATGCAGGATGATACTGGAGATATCATCCTACGATTGCCGTTTGATGCAACGATACCCTCTGGTAATTCAGCTCGTAACCGTGGAAAATGGATCATGGATGATCATGGCATCATGGTTTACAGATGATTTACCCTCCTGTAAACGTGCACTAATGTGGAACACCCACTGTCATGTAGATCAATTTCCGAACGGGAAACCATGGGTTTTCCACATGTAAACGTTTACCCTGGGGTACCTATATTTAGAATGGCCATGGCAAGACGTTATGTCCAGGCCGGGCCTTGATCATCGGCCAGGTGGTTGTTCCTTCCTCCACCTTTTGCGCGGTGAAAAATGAGGTTTAACACGGTTCAACAGTTTTACCCATAGTATGCCTCCGTCTTTGCTAAATTTTAGCATGTTTTCAATGCAAAGTCTCTGTATAGGTTAAGTTAAATGTCGAAAAAATATGCAGCTGACCCTGCAGAAACTCTACCTTTGTAGAGTCCTTCTGTTCTGAACCGAGTTTTGAGCCGTTCACCGAAATGGCTGGGATAAATCCACCCTGGTGGTATGTTCACCCATTCTCTGAGGGTTGTGCATCAGTAGATGTAAAGAAACTGGTTGGTGGTTTTTCGCCTACCCTCTGTTTATGACTAACAGTTCGCCATGGTATAGATGGCCCATTTATAGATGGTTTGCCTATTAAAAATTGTGATTTTCCATGGCTATGCTAAATAACCAGATGGTACCCCTCTGAAAAATATGAGTCAGTTGGGATGATGAAATTCCCAACTGAATGGAAAGTCATAAAATTCCATGGTTCCAGTCACCACCAACCAGGAAAAGTCCAAGAAGTGACTTTGATAATTTCACCAAGCCCTTCTTAGCGGATCCCTTAGCGGGTCCAACCACTGTTTTCCAAGGTTTCAGGCGGCCCAGGTCAAACATCAAGGCATGGTATCAGTGGAATCACAGTGGTACAGCAGCATGGTATCGCTGCAATGATCACATGAAACTGAGTCTGGTTGGTGGTCTTAACCATCTTGAAAAATATTATTAGTCAGTGGGAAGGATTATCCCATATATTATGGAAATAAAAAATGTTCCAAACCACCAACCAGGAGTGGATGTGAAAATACGGGGGAGGGATTGGGATGGGAAATCGCACCATGATTGCATCAGAAATCGCACCGAATCTGGGAGGTTGACACCAAAAAAAAATTATCAAAAGCACCATCGAAGAACATGTTGCCCAGAAGTCATGTGTATTTATATACATATAAAGTATCCCCTTGCAGTCATAATTAAACTAGATAAATCCAAAATCAAAAAAAGATAACAAAAAAGAAATGATTGTTATGAATCATTATTCATCATCTTCAATTAGATGATTATAATCACCATTTATTGGGGTTGCTCCCAACACCCCAGATACATGAGGGAAAAACTGGGTAGATGAAGAGGTAAAATGACAAATTGTCCGCCCTTGCGGCCGTCATTTGCTTATGATGGATTCGCGCAATCCAGTTTATTAGGGAGTTCACAATCATGATTTGATTGGTGATACGAATAAAAAAGTAAAATAAACCATCATTAGATTGTTATCCTTAAGGATGGTTAATAATAATGGTAATATCCTCTAGTTTTAATAACCCATCATTAGATGATTAGCGATATGTGTGATTATCATCGAATGGTTATCTTTAACTATTATGATAGTAATTATTATCCTTCATTATTATCTTAAAGATGGTCATTGTCATATATTGTCATCCTTAGAGGTACACAGTAAACAAAAACAATCTCAGCAAAATGGAGTAGCCATTGAATAGTGATACATCCTTATTCATATCATTCTTTGATACATCCATTTGGAGCTTTCCGAAAAATTGGGGGTACCCTAGGCCCTAAATCATCCATTTCATGTTCGGAATTTCCATGAAATAAACCATCCAGCTATTGGGGTATCCTTTGTGGAAAACATCCAGCCATGGGGGTTTCATCCATGACCTTTGATGATTTTTTCGGTTACCTCAAGTGCCCGGTGCCCCCCAGTTTTGTGAATGTTGGTTTATAAACCCCATGAATACTATAGTTATAAGTACTATAAACCATAGTGAAATTGGAGTTATGTGCACCAACTTAGCTATCTTGGGGGCCCCACATTGTAATTCTAATTCATAGTTCGCTATATCTACCATAAACCATAGGAGTCAGCAACATGTTTTAGGCAACTGAACGCGATTTCGAACGCCGGCCCCATCATAATCACTATCATACTCACTGTTATCCCATGAATGACCACTATTATCACCATTAATGATAGGGAGTAATGACCACTATTATCACCATTGCTCACTATTATCAACTTTTAATCACGATTAACCCCTATTAACCACTATTAATCACTATTAACCACTAGTAATCACTATAAATCACTATGAATCACTATCATACTCACTATTATCCCATGAATCACTATAAGGCAACCATAATTCCACCACGCTGCCGACCTGGCCCGACCTGGACCATCTCGTCCACCTCGACCTGCTGTACGGCCTGGACGATCTCAGGTGGTGCAGCGACGGTCTTGGCCTTGCCGCCCTTCCTGAATCGGAAAGCAAGCACGGCAGGAGTATGCAGCAGTATCTATCTATCTATCTATCTATCTATGCAATTATATATAATATATATATACATACATTACATGTATATGTATATATATATCGATAAATATACATAAAGTTTGACATGGTATCTAAACTATCAAGACATAGATCTATGACTACAGAAAAACACTGGAAAAAATCCTTCTAGGTCACTGGAATTTCATGTTTCTATCCCAGCTATAAACTTCCATGGCTCGTTCGGGGAAGACTCCCAGCGGCGCGCCATGTTGAATTGCCAGGCCGCGAACCGCAGTAATACTCTTGATATTAATACTAGCAATCTACTGATAGTAATAACACTATAGATATTGAGTAAACCACCAGATGTTCCATTAATTATCCATTAGTTATCCCATCTACATATCTATTACTGCAGTAAATCACTGAAGTGTTCCCTATTAATTGTGATTAACTTGATTAGTCGACTATATTGCGATATTTAAATAGGGATCTACAGTAATCAACTTCTATGTATATACAAAGTTATATTTATATATATATACATTAGTATCAGCAAATCACTGTGAACATCAGTAAGTCACTATTCATAGTCCATATCTAGTCATGCTGGAGTAGATAGAATGTGGCAGTGTCAAACATCTTCACTGAAGCTGAAACTATTTGGGAACTACTATATCTACTAATTATATATCCAAGACAATCCATCATGGATGAACTGATAGTAATTACTGCTATAGTAGTACTAATCACTATACCTACTTAACTACTATAGATATTCCATATCTTACAGTACTATTTGTGCTAATTTTCACATCATTATTTATCGGTTAGTTACTATTATATAATATGCCATAGCTATTTACACTTGATTATTTGATCATTATACATATGCCATTCAAGTCCCATGAAAATCCCATTCAAGTCCCATTAAAATCCCATGAAGATCCCATGAAATCCCCTATAAATCCCATGAATTATCCCGGTAAAATATTATATATATATATATATAGCTAGAAATATAGTTGCTTACATTATGAATTACATTTGATTACTATTTCTATCGATCTTCAGTAATTAAGTCACATCCCATCCATATTCCATAGCTATTTGTAGTTGATTACCATTTGATTACCATTAATCGATCTTCAGTAAATGTCACATTTGATTACCACTGATTACCGTTTCTTTCGCCGTTTTAACATTTGATTACTATAAATCTATCTATTACCATTAGCTCTTAGTCTCATTTGATGATTATCCCAGTAAAAAGAACATGAAAATCCCCAACAGAATCCCGGCGATCCCGGCTCCGTTTCTATAAAATCCGTTATAAACAAACCGGATTATCATGATTTTACCATTTGATTACTATCTCATTACATCACTATATCATGAAAAAAAAATACATACATATATCAATTCTTTGCTGGTTGGTGGTTTGAACCCCTCTGAAAAATATGAGTTCGTCAGTTGGGATCATGACATTCCCGACTGAATGGAAAGTCATAAAATTCACGTTCCAAACCACCAACCAAATATTAGTATTCCAGGCACGATAGACTAACTATGAATATTAAGAGTATTTGATATTGATATTGAGCTATTAGCCATCAATAAATCATATATCAATTCTTGATCTCTGGTAATGGAAAATCACCATTTTTAAATGGAAAATTAACTATTTCCATGGCCATTTTCAATAGCTATGTTGATATAACCAGATTTCCATAATAGTTAATGTTTATTAATGGGTAAAATCACCATTTTTAATGGCTAAATCAACTATTTCTATAGCCATTTTCAAGTTCGCAAACTGTTAGTTTACCAGGCCGGGTATCTCTTACCATTGTAAGTCCTCTTACATCCTGGTCACATTAGCTCTTCGTCTCATAGAAGTTGATTATCCAATAGCAAACTGTTGACATACCCTCTGGTAAACTAAAATAACTATTGAAAATCACCATGTTTAATGGGAAAACTCACTATTTCTATGGCCATTTTCAATAGCTTTTTGTATGTTTACCAGAGGGTAACCAGAGGGTATTTCTATCCCATGGCCGGAGATTTCGCCTCTTCTTCTTCTTCTCGTCCTCCTTCACGGCCCGCTCCAGCTCCGCCTGCAGCGCCGCCTTCTCCGCGGCCTCGCGCTCCGCCTCCAAAAGGGCACGTGTCGGTGGCGTCGTTGTTGTTTTTACCGGTCGGAAAATTTGGAAAATTTGGAAAAATGCCATGTTTATAGGGTTTGAATGGGACAATTATGGGAAAAATGCCATGTTTGAAAGGTTTTCATGGGAAATGGCTGGGAATATCATGAGAAATATGATGGAAAATGGCAGTTTCATGGGGGTTTTCAAAGTGAATCTCATGGGAATGAGATGGTATCATTCATTATGATATGCTGTTTTCATGGGAAGATGGTCTTAGTGAAGTGAAGATATGATTTTTTGGATATGGGATAATTATGATTATTGAGGATTATTGAGGTGGAGTTATTGCTACAATGATGACAGAATATGAAAGAATTAGAATGATAGGACCCGCAGGAAATAGCCATGTCCATGGGAAAAATATTGAAAACTTTTGAAAACTGATGTCTCAAAGCATGGGAAAAATGTGGGGGTCTTCCGACATTTTCAGATTTTTTTTTTAGAGTTGGCCAACACATGGGTCAGGTCAAAGAAATCCAGGATTCACACTGCCATCAACCATCCCCAATTGGCTATCATAAATCGTCCCGAGTAGGGTATGGTCTATATTGGTCTATTGCGGATACCAAAAAGTGTTGGAGATGGCGACAAATTTGGAAACATGGAAACGTCTTCAATGAAGGTGGTCGCTGAAAAATGTTGCTTCTGTATGGGTCAGACTGATTTAATCAGATTGAAATGAAGACTCGAGCTAAAATTGTCAAGACCGTGTAAAATAATTTACTAAAACCATTGTAATTTAAATATATTTAAATGATTTATTTACATGGTTTACCATAGACCTATTCAAAACCACAATGTAAATAATCAATGGTAGAACGGCTCAATTTTGTTGTAGGGCTAACATGATCTAACATGAGGGATCCTTGAAGTAGGTTTGATGAACTAACTCATGGCTAGTTGAGCGATTCTTACTCAACGAATATAGATCAGATAGGGCTGAAAATGCTTGAAAATAGATAGTGGCTACTAGTGGCTACCCCTACTAGGAGTCCTGTTGCTGATTCCTGCTACTGAAAAATCACTGGGGATTGATGCTGGGGATTGATGGCATCTTTTAGGCATCCTCTTCTTGCTTGAGGTTTCCCTTAAAAACTTAGATTCCTCTCCAGCCGGAAGGTCTGTGAGAATAGCCGGCCCCAAAAACCCCAAAAAAAATCTGGCTGAAACTATTCCCCATGGCAGGTGAAGGTTACCATCAGCTGAAAAGATCTGAAAAGATGGTCAAATCACAGCTTCGAATGGTTATACCACTATCACTATCACTATCAACTTAAAAAAAATATACTGGTTTAGTCCAATGTGCTTGGAGCTTGTAGCGCACACCCCTTTTTCATCCTTTTTCCGCAAAAAAAAAACATCCATTCTGGGCATTTCTCCCTGAATGGCAGTGTCAAAAATCTATCGGACAATCGTTTGAAGGGATTCGGATCGGCCCTCATCTATAAATAGTATTGAATAGTATAGTAGCATAACCATACATAAGCCCCTATAGAACAACCTGCCATAATTTCTGGATTTTATAATTTCCCATTCACTCATCAGCAACTTGAATCCACATGTGTTTCATGGAAGGACGTCAATCCCTATCAAAAAAATGACCGTTGAACGAAGTGTAACTCCTCATGATTTTCCATCTCTTTCCACCCTGGATTCCATGATTTTCACTTCGGGATGACATGTTCCATCATTTGCCAGGATTGATTTCTATTCCATCCCTTTTTCCATGGTTTTTCCCATGGTTTTCCCCAAAAATCCAGGCTTTTCCCAGGGTGAATTCCCAGCGCGTCGCGCCTTCAGGGCCTCGTCCCGTTTCCGCTTCTCCCACGCGGCGCGCTCCTGCATGGCTTGGAGATATCTCCGACGAAGCAGGATGGCCTGGCAGGGCCAATTTCTTGGAAAAAATGGTGGTTTTTATCACATGGGGATTTCATCAATTTGGATATATGATTAATAAACCAGGTATATGATTATAAACCATTGTGGTTTTTCATCAATTTGGTTTGGAAAAACATTTGGTTATCGTATGATATCATATAAAGATTAATACTATTGTCATTGTGGAATACATATCATATGTATTCCACAATGACAATAGTATTAATCTTTATATATATATATAATATACATATTATGTATATTATATATATATGGTTGGTGGTAGAGCCCTACCCCTCTGAAAAATGATGGAGTGAGTAACAGTTGGGATGATGAATGTTCCAATATATAATATATGGGAAAATAAAATTAATGTTCCAAACCACCGACCAGCCATGGTCATTGTGGAATTTCTTCTAAGTTTAACATGGGGAAAAACCATGGGAAAAAGTTGATGAAACATCCAAAAATGGATTTCATTTTTGGCAGTCGGTGATTTGTTGGAAAAAAATTGGAAAAATGGATGTATCAAACATCCTCATTGATTTCATTGTGGAGGTTTCATCTAAGTTTAACAAAAAAAATCCAAGAATCCCTAAGTATATTAATGTTTCCGACGAATGACATTTATGACATTTAACCTCAATGACTCAATGATATTTTTCAACAAAAGGCAATGAAACACCAATACAGCAGCATTGAACCCCTATGTTACAACATGTTCATATCATTTCTATACGGTTTGATTGCTGCTCATTGAAGTTTCCAGCTGAAGTTTGTTGTGATATCATCCCATTGTTTTGGCGCCTTCGCCATCAGGTCCTTGTTCTCATGCGTGGCCTTAGCACTGCTACGAATTGGTTGCGGGATCAATCCCAGCATCTTAGAAATTTCATAGGGAATGTGAACATGACCATTCCTGAGGCCAGGGTTCGTCAGTATTTCTTCTAAGCCCAGCTTCTTTGTTCTATCAGAAAATAACATCTACAACTTTGAAAGATGGTTCCTGGAATTCCAAAGTGCCAACCATCGGGAACCATCGGATGATGCCAACCATCGGAAAAGTCAAAAGGCCAGAGCTTCAGAAGCTCAAACTGCCAACCACAGACTCCATGGGTGTATCAAACAGCCGACGAATCGCACCAGGAAGAGGACAGGTCCCCCTTGTTGGACTGTTGGAAACCCTTGGATCATTCCCAAGTTGACTAGGGCAACCTCCATGGTGCCAGCTGGTTGGTGGTTAAAAAACCATCTTGAAAAATATGAGTCATCGTCAATGGGAAGGATGACATCCCATATATGAAATGGAAAATGAAATTCATGTTCCAAACCACCAAACAGCCAGCAAACGTGGTGCATTGACCCTAGAAGAGTTGGGCATTCAGCGCGAAAGATTTGTATCTTGCAACCAATGTATCATGGGAGTTCACAGGGTCCTCCCCCCACAGCCCCAAAGGTCACACCCTGATGGTGTTGATGGTGAATCACCCTGAAAAATGTTTGGCCTTGATTGTTGGGGGTACCTCTGGGAAGGGCATCCTTAAACTTGAAAATAGAACTAGGTTTTCACTGGACAAATGTTAGAATCCGTCAGAACATACAAATTTTGGTCAGTACATGTGAGGATCCCCTTCGTCCCGAGACTGATACTTGGATATCTGCTGAAATATGTGATATATGTAGTAAATTTCCCAGCCCAAGGTCAGGAAACACCCGATCGGCCCCCGCTGAAACCCCGGGCGTTCCCCTTGGCGGTGACATAGGTCTGCAAAGACGTTGGCAGGTGGAATCACAACAATTCTGGTGCTGGCATCAGCATTTTGTCTCAATGGATTGGTTTAAGGGAAAATTTACAGGAAAGCCCCATATTTAATGGGAAAATCTACGGTTTCCTGTAGATTTTCCCTTAAACCAATCCATTGATTGTCGAGTTGGTGGTTGAAATCCATCCCTGTTCAACACGACGAAAAAACTCGTGGATCATCCTAGCGAAGTTCTCACCGTGCAGGATGGAAAGAATTGAGTTCACCAGCAGCCAGTTCGGGATATTGTTTGAACAAACATCTCCATCACTGAAACACCACTGTCTCGACAGAGTCTCTTTTTTTTACCGGTGGTCAAAAATCTGGGCCTCCGAGAAAATGGACGGAGTTCGAAACATGTTCGATTGCTTGGTAGCAAAACATGGCCATGTCCTTGACAACCGTGAAGACAATACTAGGAGAAATACTTTACTTCGAGTGATCCCCACCCTGACACCCAATATTCTGACATAGGTTCTGCCATACCATCTGAAAGCAAATATGGCAAATATATATATATATATATTGACATTCTATCTGACATACTTGCTGGCATATTTTCAGACATTCTATCTGGCATCTATTCGGACATTCTATCTGGCATCTATTCTGACATTCTGTCTGACCTTTTTTCGGGCATTCTATCTGACATATGTTCTGACGTTCTATCTAGCATTCTTCCTGGCATTCTGTCTGATATTTATTCTGACAGGAAGGAAGGAGTGAGGTAGTCAGGGAAGGAGTCATGGAGTGAGGAAGGGAGTTGCACCTTTGTCCAAATCTAGAGACCATCACCTGGCAAGTGGGGAAGAAATGCTTGCCCTCTGGAGATCAGTCCTCAAAATGGTAAAAGTCTACCATTTATAGATGACTCTCCCACAGAAACATCCATTTTTCAGGGAGTTCCCAGCTACCAGAATCCAGCAGAATCGCCCGCTAACTGGGTGTACTAACGATGTTGCTATTCACCAACTATCCCAACGATTCCTTTGTAGAAGCCCGATTTCTCACCGGGGTGCTTTTTATATCCCAATTATTGACTGGTGGCTGGTTGTAACCTATCTCAATTTCACACTTCATCTTGGATCTATGATGATCTATGGTCTTCAATCTCAATCCACCAATGATCTCCAAATAGTATCCGAGATACTATAATCATCCCATACTGTATGCCAAACTTATCTCCAGTTACCCTCTGGTAATTTAACATAGCTATTGAACATGGCCATAGAAATAGTGAGTTTTCCCATTAAAAATTGTGATTTTCCATAGTTTTTTTGTATGTTTACCAGAGGGTATACTGTTAATGATGGATCTGTGGCCAAACTTATCCGCCTACTGTATCATCCCAAAACTATTCCATCATCCCGACTCTGTTGCCGTAAAAACAACCCCTGTAATGATCTAATGAGTTGGCCCCGAGCTAAATGTTTACTATATAATAGTGTATAATATATCATCTAATATATCATATATTAGAATATATGTATAAATATACATATATATATATATACAGTATGTATGTCTATGTGTATATATATACATGAATATATCCATCCATTTTATACACTGTTGATCATTAATATGTTACCCCGGCTGGCACCTTCTCATTCTCCGGTGGCACCAGCTGCACAGGATCCGGCAGCGGCCGCAGCAGCGCGCTGACCACATCGTTGCGCCCCGCGGCCTTGGGACCCCGGGGGCCCGGGGCTGCAACGGGGGCCGTTTTCACCAGGAAAAATGTGGAAACATGAGAAAAAATGAGGAAATGTTGGGAAACATTGTGACTTTATAAGGGAGATATATTGAAGATAATTGAAGATATGGTGATGTTCCATGTCTTTTTTTGCCATTTCACCAGGAATAAATGATGAGTTTAAAGTTTTTTCTCCTAGTTTTGTTTAAAAAATATGCTGATTTTTGGGGAAGTTAACGAAGGAAAATGGTGAACTGAACCACCTGAAAATTGTGGCTAATATGATTGAAGAAAGACTCTTCAAAATCAAAGTGTCAGTAAACCTCAACTGTGGAAGTTCAACCGGAAGATGTATATATATATCACATATTTATATATATATATTATATATATATGATACGTAATGTATCATGTGAATAAGTATAATGTATTATGTAGTTAAAGGTTTTGTATCATGGTTTTGTCACGCTGACAACTGGACCTCCGGTCTCAAAATTCCAATCCTATCATCGAGAATCCACTCTGCCGAAGGAACTCTGCCGAAGGATGGGGTGTACTCGCTGACATGGGGCTCACTGGATTGGAACATTGTCATCCCAATGGAATTCTGATATCAAGTAATTTGGGGATGGGTCAAAACCTAGTGAACCCCAAAATAGCTGGTAAATGGATGTTCATCCCACTAAAAATGTATCTATAGGTATTGATCCATAGCCATATCAAGTAATTTAAGTACTCTATCTGGTTGGTGGTTGAGCCTACCCCTACCCCTCTGAAAAATCATGGACTGAGTAACAGTTGGGATGATGAAATTCCCAATATTTTCGGAAAGTCATAAAATTCGTGTTCCAAACCACCAACCAGCTATGTATTTCCACTGAGATACGGGGCTATGATAAAACCTAATCGCCATTTCCACCGAGCTGACCGAACGTTTTCGACGACCCCAAAGCCTACAGGATGGGGCCCCCAAGAAGCTAAGTTGCCTTATAAGTGGCTTAGCTATGGTTTATGGTAGATATAACTATAGTTAATGGAGGTTATATTGGTTTATAAACCAACAAGCATAACTGGGGGCCCCATCCTGTACTCTTCCGTCAAAAAAATGGCCAGGGCATCCCAACCACAGAGATGGCCAGGAGAGAACGGCCCTTGTGATCTTTCCTTGATGGGCCCCAAGGATCAGGGGGACAGCCAGTGGACATGTCTGGTTGGTGGTTGAGCCTAACCCTCTGAAAAATATGAGTGCGTTGGGAGTATTATTCCTAATATATGGAAAAATAGAAAATGTTCCAAACCACCAACCAGATGTGGTCTAAAAACATTTGAGATGGGGATTTAACTATAAACCAGCAACAAAAACAGTGATGTCACGCATGAACTTGGGGAACTTACCGATCAAACATGGAAAGTTACCAAGGAAAACACGGGATTTTAAAAATCCCATGAAAACGGGGCCGCGGCGAACCTCAAATGTGGATCTCTAACCCTCTCAAACTGGGAGCCTGTTCATTGGGTCCTGGGAGCCCTGGCTCCCCAATCACGGATTCAAGGATCTCAATACACCGGCTGTAAAACAAGCATTGCTTGTTGTACTGGTCACCTCAATCCCAATAACTCTTGAAACATATATAGAATCCTTAAAGAAAATGATTCTCAAATCAAACCAAATCCTACGGTTACGTTAAATCTACGAAAGTCATTGCTTGTTCTCAAACGGTATTCATAAATCCCTGGAAACATGTGATACTATATAGTTAAATAATGTTAAATCATGTTAAATCATGTTAAATCTACGAAAGTCATTGCTTGCTCTCAAATGTAACGTCTGACACGCAGCCAGCGGCCAGTCTTGGCTCCCAAACACTCGCGGATTGGCGCGATACGCCAACAGCACCTGAATGGCCACGGCGGTGCTCGTCTTCCCTGGAGGATCCCCCAGGTTTGGTTCAATACTAAGTTGGCTGATACCCTACAGTAACTGGTCAGGATCACCATTAATGTAAGCCTAAGGGCCTAAGCCATCAATATCCCATAATTATATATATTTTTTTCCTTACGGCTACCAGTTGCTCTCGCAGCGGCCTGTGCAAACTCCCATTGTCCATCTGTTCACCCCGCAAAATCTGCTCCAATGTGTTGGCCATAGTGCGTTGCGCACAGCTTGGCCCACAATATATATATATATATAGATCATCATAGTTATAATATGGTCTACTGACTTGGATGATTTAGGGGTAGCCCTAGGACTTAGGATTTCTCCATCATGGCTTTTGAAAGATCTCTTGGAACCTGTCCCAAGCTGCTTTGGTCCATTCCCAGGCCTGAAGAGATTCGGCACAGCCCCACCTGCGAGCTCGGCTCGGTTCCCATGGTCGCATGATTGGGGTAGATGAGGAAAGCCTGAGGTTGAAGATTCCATGGTTTTTGTATGTTTTTCTTCTTGTTTGGGTAGAAATGGTCGAATCATGTCGAATCCCGTAAAGGTTGGCAGGCAAGATCAGGCAAGTCTTGAAACCCAGCCATTTTCACTAGTGGTGTACCGTTTGAGTAATAACTAACCTTCAAACGACCAGCTAGGTATAGCCAGGTTGCTGATCGTGAACTGAAAGCCAGCTAGGTATAGCTGTTTTCTACTATGATATAAACAATATACATACATGATATACTGATATACGTGTATGCATATATATATTATATATATATAGGTATAGACATGGCTATTCCTAATATTTTTTCCAGAATGGGTTGTATCAAAATCCCAGACAAATTCCAATTTCGGCTGCCTGGTGGTGCCAAAAAACACGGCGCTTCCCTACCTGCCTGGCCGCTTCCTGCGTTGGCGCAACGCCCTTGGCGTTGATGGTGTTCAGCTCAACCCTGAGGCAAGACAACTCGATGCGACGTCGGAATCCACCAAAGATACACGATACAGACATGGAGGTTTGATGAATACAATAGGAAGTTTATTGGAATTAAGGCATGATGCTGCAATATCCAGCAAAAAAAAAGTAGATATGAGATATGGAAAACGGCCCAATTTGAGATGATTTACCCACTAAAGATGGTGGTTGTTCATAGCTATGTTAAACTACCAGAGTGTACTTAAAATCAATTCCGGGACGGTTGGTGGTTCCCAAGGCATCCAAGAACATGTGCCCGGTCTATGGATAATCCTATAGATGCGAACCTCACTTGTTTGTTGCAGGGAATGTCATAACTTATCCTTGTTCACAGCCTCCTAAAAATCCCCCCATCTTCACCATATCCTACCTTTCACCAGTCACTTTAGCCCCATCCGAACTTGCGGTGCTGGGAAAATCCCTCCATGCAGAATGGCAACGTCGCTGGGCTCCAAACTTGCCGGCATAGAGAAGCTGAACCTGGGACCCCGCAGGGAACGATGTTGTCGTGGGACTTGGGGTTCCCCACGAGGCGGTCCCCGAAATTCATTCTGCTCCATGGTCTCAAGAGCATGGTTTTGATATGGTTTCATCATATATGTTTGATCAGATGTTTGCCATTTCTACCATTTCTCCGTGTGTTTTTTTTACCCATTGGCATTCTCACTCTACCTTCCGCTGTCATCAAACATGGCTAGTTGGAAAACCCCAAAACCCCACATTTTCAAAAATGTTCGATGTTTTTCTCAGCTACAAAAAACCTCTATTTGCGTGGAGGATTTCCAGCCATGTTTCAACTTTCCCCATTGGATGGCATCCTCCAGCCCATGGGGATTTCCCACTTTTCATCAGGGTCCCCAGAGGGGTCCCCAGAGGGGTCCCCAGAGGGGTCCCCCATTTCTGAATCGCGAAAAATCTCACAGTACCATTTGAAAAAAAATGCTATGTGATATCCTAGAAAATATTGACCATTTATATCTCCACAAAATGGTTGGTTATAACTCCACTTTTTTGACTATGACATGTGCGGCGAGCACCCCAAAATTTGATGGGTCATCAGTAGTTTCAACATTTTCTATGGCATTTTTTCGGGGAATAATTACTAACAATTTGATTTTCAGACAAATCCAAATCAAATTGTTGGCTATATCCCTTACTAATCCTTACTATACCTCATGATGCGGTTGGTTTGCAAACTCATGTAAACTCTATTACCCTGGGTAAATTCATATAGATGTGGACAACCCATGGTTTCCCATTGGGAAAATTTCAACAAATGGTAGGTTTTCCACATCTATGTTAGTTTCAGAAGGGTACACATGAAATTCCATTCAAACTGCGATTTATTGTGGATGTTCCTATATGTTCTCATTAATCCGATTACAATCATTCTTATAATCCCGTTACCCTCTGGTAAACCAATATAGTTATAGAAAATCACCATGATTTGTTCATAGGCAAATCATCATCATTTTCCATAGCAAACTCTTACTTAGTGTACAACTATGAGGCTGTATTTTCAACTACAGTAGTGTAGTTTCTAGTGTAAAATTTTCCATCGCTATGTTACTTCTCTTTGTCATGTCAATGGATTGGTTTGTTGGGGAAAATCTTCACCGGAAACCTTTCCGATTTTCCCATTAAATATCTGGGGCTCTATCCTGTTTCAATTTTCCCCAACAAACCAATCCATTGATACATATATACAGTACATATATAATATCATATTAGTATGATTAACACATTCATTAACCATATACTACCCATTGGGATTAAACCAATCCATTGATCATGGGTAAATTTTTGCACAACTAATTTGGACTCCAAGTTGGACCAAGGGACCATGGCACCCAGACCTGTCTTGGCCTGGCGATGAAGACGGAATGTAACGACGTATCATGATATTTTTGTGTTCTTTTTTAATATATATATATTCTATATATTGCTATGTATATATAAGATAATATAGTATAATATGTGTATGTATTTATATATATATATACAGTATTGTACTCAAATTATACATATTATACTATATACAATCTATAATACGGATACCCTAGCTTGTGGCAATGTCAATAGCTAGAAAATCATCATATCATATCATATTATATTGGATGTGAGGGATACCAAATTCTGAGACAAACCCAAACCAGAAAGTGGCATGACCACATCAACCTGTTGGCAAATTCCTGCTGGTTAGTGACAAGACGTTGCCACCTATCATTAACCATTACCCTCTGGTAATTTAACATAGCTATGGAAAATCACCATTTTCAATGGGAATATCCACTATAAATGGCCATTTTCAATAGCTATGTTAGTTTACCAGAGGGTAGCAACTTTGAGGCATCGCTCTAGGATCAACTGAACGTTTTTTTGGGTTTCACGTCCTAAAAATAATTGAAAATGAGGTGGTCTCCAAGCGTTAGCCCATTGCTCAGCATGACCACAAGACATCCTTCATACAACGGTGGTTCCACAGGCCGCAGTGAGACAATAAGGGGCAAAGATCCAATTTCTTATGGTTTGGTCCCATCAAAACGGCAAACTGTTGAGACCCAAAAACTGCTGGGGAGGTGCAGGCATCCGTTTAGCATCCGTTTAGCATCCGATTATTTGCTCTCATTGACCACCGTTTTAATTGGCATAGGGCATAGCACGATTTCGCCAAAAAAGGGATAGAACAGCATGTTACAATGATCACTCGTTCAGCATATGTTACCCTCTGGTTATTTAACAGTTCGCCATGGGAAATGGCCCATTTATAGATGGTTTACCTATTAAAAATGGTGATTTTCCATGGCTATGTTAAATAACCAAATGTTACCTATAGTTCTACCTTTGGGGGGCGTTGATATAGAAACTTTTAAGCGTTTTCCACCTTGTGCTGTTTCGAAGACCCACCTCTGCTTGGAGTTTCGCAAAAGTAACCCGCCAAAATAGATTCCATTGATCGATTCACTAAATGTCCAATTAGGAAAATAACCAATCATCTTCATCAAATCAAAGGTTGCCATTAAATCATTCAATCACCATTGTATGTATAAATATATATATGTATACACAATTATATACATAGATGCCCATTAGAATCCCGGTAAATCTCATTAGAATCCCGTTAAATAATCATTAAATCTCAATAAATAGCCATTAACATATATTCCCTATGTATATATATATATAGGTATATTCTCCAAGCGGTGGAATATGTATATATTCTCCAAGTGGTGGATTTCCCATTGGGAAAAGAACAACCCACCGTAAGCAAACCCACTCTTCGCGGACGAACAAAGCCAGGATCACAGCCAGGTGCATGGTGGTTGTACCATCAAAGGTTGGCTGCGCCTGAGTGGTGAGCGATTTCGGGGGGATTTCATGGGGATGTCAGGAGGGAATATTGGTGGTTTGATGGTGATATTCTGAGGATTCAATGGGATTTCACACCCATAAAGGGCCACCTGGAACGATAGCTAAGTTGGTTTACTTCACCTTCGGTGAATTCTATGGTTTATGGTAGATATAATATATATATATATCCATAGTATTCATGGGGTGTATAAACCAACTTACAACTAGGGTGCACTACCTTGTACCAAAAAGTTACGCTATATAATTATATAATATGTGATGTTCACAAACAAATATGACTCTGTATGGATTGATTTGGGGGGCAAAATAAATGGGTTGCCCGCGTATCATCCAATTTTTGGCAAGTCTCAGGGTCTGTGAAAGTTGCAGGTCCTACAAGTTGAAAAAGGAGAATGGAGGGGATATCGGCTCTAAAGTGCTCAAGAAACATATAATATTATATATACAGATATATTCAATGTAAAATCCAATCTACAGTTACTCCCAAAAGATGCAGAAAAGGTCAGAAAAGGGATATGACATGATATGACCACTACTTGAGTTGGATTGTCTACTGCTCCACACACCTTCTTTCAGACCATGAGAAGTCCCATGAATTTACGAGCAAATCTTGTGGTAACCCAATGGTAACCCAGAAAAATAGGGGCTCATGATTGGGTATACCCGTAGTTTTTTGGGGATGTTATGACCCCCAGCTGGATTGTTGGATGGGATGATTCAATTGATACTTAGTATACCGGTAATCCGTAGCAAGGTCAACTCCAGCATTTGTGACTCCTATCCCCTCGGTATTCGTTCTCCCAGCTGAAGGGAAAATTCTGTTCCAATCCATTCAATCTTACCATGGGAAGAAAGAAGAAATGGGTTCCTAAAATTGTTCCTTGAAAAGACATTCCATTCATCTATAAATAGAGATATAAGTATGATATACGCATGATTAGATTAGGTATAGCAGGTGTAACCATCATTTATATGATTTATATGTCCATGTATCATATGTATAATCATCGGTAGTTATCTACCCCCAGCCTATCTATAATCAAGTATATACGTGTCTCCATGTCTGCACATTTACACTTATATTTCAATTGTTAGTCTCCAAATTATGGTCATCTTAACCCCCTGGGCTTAGTTACACTCTCTTTTCACCTGGCTTGCTGGAAAATCACGCATGAAACTGGATGCTTGTACCACATGTCATCCTGTTTCCCCAAAAAAATTACCATCTGGTTATTTAACAGTTCGCCATGGAAAATCACCATGTTTTTTTTTGGTAAACCATCTATTTCGATTAGGGTCATCTATCCCATGGCGAACTGGCAATGTCATAACCCGGTTGGGTAGGATTTTGGAACCAGAAAGGTGAAACTTCCAGAGGCTAACCCTAAGCTTCGGGCCAAGTTCGCTTTGGCAGCTGAGAGCATGGAAACCTCAGCAACGAAAACCGACCCCCGTTTTTCACGCAGAAATCAAGCCTTGGAAAGTCATGGAAAATGCAAGGGGGAATGCCTTAGAGCTTGATGGAACATGATGAACATGGTGGAAAATGAAGGTCTTGGCCCATCAAAATGGTCTCAACATGGCCGTCAGAGGGCAGAAATAGAAACCCATTCATAGACACAGCATGACACAGCCATATACTGATATACCCCATATTCTTGGGAAAAAAAGCGTACCATATAATCACAGAATGATTGATTAACATCCTTTATATTCCATTGTTTCCAAGTATATCCCATTGAATATGGGTAATTATTGTAGGTGGTAAATCCCGAATGTGTTTTTTTGTTCGTAAATCCATGTTCATCCCTATTGTCCACACTAGAATTGCTATGAATTCCCATGAAATCCCATCAAAGATCGAGCCAAAACCCATCCAAATCCCATCCAAATCCCATCAAATCCATCAAAGTAAAAAGTATCCCATTCAATTCCATCAGACATCCCCCGCCCAAAAACATCCCATGGGTTATCATCATGTTCTGCAGACTTCGCCCCAAAAATCCCCATGGCATCTGCATCCAAAGCGCCATCTCCAAACTTCCGGACTGCACGGCATAGTGCAGGGCGGACCATCCTGGAAAAAAAAAAGCCCAACCCGGCGCTTCAAACAATGACGAGATCTAGCCGGTCCCCAAAACGATGCATAAGTTGGCCAAAATCCAAGCCTGAAATCGGACCTTTTCTACATCTTGTTCGGGCTTGTATCCTCCGGTACATGAACATACCAATCAGAAATGGCCCCGATTGAGTTCGATGTTTTCTTGAAAATGGTGATGTTCCACGGCTAAAACGGCGCTCCAGTTATTGAGGTGATGGATCCCATTTTCCCTGAACCTGACCGAACTTTGTAGGACCCATAATCATGAAGCGTTCTAATACTAAACCAGACAGCCACACAGGAGCGGTGTTTGGTCTTTGGCCGAACGGATGAGTTATATCAGTGTTATATCAGTGTTATATCAGTGTTACCCTCTGGTAATTTAACATAGCTATTGAAAATGGCAATTTCTAGTGGATTTACCCATTGAAAATGGTGATTTTCCATAGTTATGTTAGTTTACCAGAGGGTATATCAAGTTATATCCCGTCTGTTTCACGAAAAACCCATGGCAATTGCTCTCCACGACCACTTGTTCTTTTTTTTTCGATACATGGCTCCCTTCACTGCTCCCTCCATTCACAACTGGATGATGTTTTTCACCCAGGTCCTTCCCATATGCTCCATGGTGCTGGTATATTTACCTACATTTGGATGATTTTTTGGGCAAATGTTGGGAGTCATATTCCAGCACCATGGTTCGCATATGGGCTTATCCACCTAGCCCCCACCTGTCAGATCGGTCAAGTGCACATTGGCTTTGCGTCCGATGAGCATTGTAGCACCCTGCGTGACGCGCAGGCCCGTCAGGTGTCGACGTATCCTTTGGACGCCCTCATAAGGTGATTGTGGACCTGTGAGCTTGTCGACTAGTTCACCTTAAGATGGTTGTAGAGGAGTGTTTTTACCATATATAGAACAAACTAATAACTAACCATTTGCTTTGTGCACCTTTTGGGGGGGTCCCTATGTGGAAATCCCTTTTTTTGACTGTTACAGGTATTAGGATAGTCTCAACATATATATAGAACAAACATGAACAAACTAGTGGTAAATCAGTATCTTTTTAGGGATGATCTGGGCCATCCTGGTAAAAAAACGTGTCCCGCCTGGTAATTGCAGTGAGCTGCAGCGAAGATCAACGAAGTGAAGAGCTGCTCTGTGGTCTGGCCTCAAATGGGGGCATCGGTCACCGAGAAAATCTGGAGCACCGAAGATCTGGATTTTGACCAGCAAATGTTGGAGCTGAGAAATGAACATCTACAGTTATGGCCCCATTTATAACATGTATAATCCCACTTATAACCAGTTATAACAGTTATAACTCATATATGGCCATAACTGTAGATTTCAGCAATTGAAACCTGACATGAAAGGGTGGTTGAGCCCTACCCCTCTGAAAAATGATGGAGTGAAAGTCAATGGGAGGGATGACATCCCATATATGAAATGGAAAATAAACAATGTTTAAAACCACCAAGCAGTGACATGAAAGGGTCAATTTTGTCAAGACCTTGGGACACACTGAGTTTTTGTCTTTTGGGAATGTCGGAATGGCTGTATTTACCCCCAGTATCTTGCTGAGAGACGCAGCGAACATATGCGAGCATTAGAATACAGCCAATCAAAACGTGTGCTGGGGATGACTGGGCAAGATGGGAGGGTCACCTAACACCCATCCTGCAAGAATGGTAAACGTGTTTTGGATTGCTGGAACGTTTATCCACCCAAGTCTCAAGTGTAATGTTGACCCGTCCACGTGCATTGCTGTATATCTTCAAATATTCATACTGTTATGTCCCTACTATTCCAGTGAAAGGTGATGCGATGTGCCTGTTCTTCGGATTCTGTTGTATCATCGTCATGTCATTTATATCTCAATGAAGATGTCTCCGTGTCTTGGTAGTAATCCTAGAGACAACTCAAAAGGTGCGTCATGTCAGGCTAAACTTTTGATCAAACGACATCGCCAATCTCGGGATACAAATCTATACAGCTATCAACCGCCAGTAAAAAAACTCGTTGAGCCATGTCTATTTCTATTAAGAAAATGTCACCTACTCAACAGATTTTCCCAGATGCCATCCACAACTCGTCGAGTTGCTGTTCACTTGTGCTCCAACATCCAACTCCGCTTTTACGACCTCAAAAATCGAACCGGGCCGCGCCGGCGCACGGCATTGGTCCATAGGTCACTGGGGAATTTCAGGACCCTAAATGTTACGGTATTGTAGTAATGTACTACAAATATAAGGCAACATTTTCTGGGGATATTCCCTGAAATTTAGACCTGAAAAACAGGCCTTATGGTAGGTACCATCATAAACAAGGTCCCTGAAGTTGCCATTGATCAGCTATTTACCAAAGATATGATGCTCCTGAGATGGATGATCGTCCAGCCTCAATTTCTGCAGCTACATATCAAAATAGAGAACATGATGACCCGGGTTTTCGGCTATCCTATGTTTGGGAAAAAAAATCGTGGAAACAAAAAGAGTCAAAAAGATCTTAGTAAACTACCCCATATTTTGCTGGCTATAGCCATCTTTATTGGCAAAGTTTACCTCACTGCGTGGATCACGTTTACCTCACTGCCGAGCCAGCGAGCCCAACCACATGGGAAAGATCATCATTTTTATCATTGAACTAAATGGGCCATGGCTTCCATAGCTACCTTAAATAACTGGAGGGCATAGAAATGGCTGTCCCCTCGGAAAAAAATCATGTCTGTCAGTCTGACAGACGATTTTCTCACTGGTTCATGAAATTTGTGACAGCATCGTACTTTCAAACCAACCCATGATGATGATTATTATTAGTAGTAGTAGTAGTAGTATCATGTATCATGTATCATGTATCATGTATCATGTATCATGTAGTATGTATCATGTATCATTATTATTCTCATTAATATGATTAGTAATGAATTATAATGATTATTAGAAACTATTATATCTATTATCATCTATCATTTAGTAGTATCATGAATTTTTGGGAGAAACTATGATTATTATTGGTTTCTCATGGTTTCTCCCAAAATTCGGTCCCCCCAACATCCCAAGGCCCCACGGCCTGGAAGTTGTTCCCCCGCGCCGCGGACAGCAGGCGTTCACCCGCCCCCAGGCCGCCCGCCAGCGCAGCCTCCAAAGCGTGACGCACCTGGTCGCCCTGCAGATGCAGGTGATCCAGGACCTGGTGCTGCGCCAAGGCATGGCCAATTTTCGGGAATGATCCCAGTCATCACTGGTAAATCACTAGTACCCTCTGGTGAACTAACATAGCAATGGAAAATGGCCATTTATAGTGGATTTTCCCATTAAAAATGGTGATTTTCCATTGCTATGTTAGTTCACCAGAGGGTAAATCACTAGTCATCATCCCATGAATAAATGTGATTTACTGGGATTTTGCAGGATTTTTTTCGGGTAAATCACTAGTAAATCATCATATCCCACCAGTAATCATCCCATTTATCACTAAGTCACTAGTAATTTTATCATCCCATTCTCCCAGCAACCCATCATCCAGCAACCCTACGTTTAGCAATGCACCAGTAAGTTTATGATCTCGGAACAACAAATAATTAGTACACTCGTTTCATCCCAATCAGGTACAGATATCACCCCGCACAGATATTTTGATCAGGATAAAAAAAGGTGTCATCTGAAAAAAAAAAAAAACATCTTTTTCCCAAAATACAGGGACAAACACCAGAATTTGGAAATGCCTCGGGCCACACCATTTCTGGCCCTGTCCCACTTTGCCAACTTCGCCTCGGAGCATTCGTTCAGAACCTGAGCCATTTTCCGACGTGCCTAGAATCCTCCGTTTTCATCTGTTTTAACGAGGGTACCCGGGTAGCGACATTTACAGTACTTGGAATGTAGATAATGTCGGCACCAAAGCTTGTGGGGAGATCACCAAGCATAAAAAGATAATAAAAGATATCAGTCCTATCAACAAGTACGAAGATATCGGATATTTGGCACAAAAAATGGGCTGGTACAGTGGGCTTATGTCCAAAAAAAATGGGGAGACAATAAAGAGCAATTTCAGCTGAGCCATCCTCAGTAGAACGATTGGAAAGTTGGGATGAAGTCGTCGGCCAGTAACATCTCTTTTTTTGGGGCTACGTTTAGCAGACATGTGGCCAGCAGACAATGGAATGCAATGCCCTGAGCCTCTGAGCCTCTGAGCCTCTGAGCCTTCCTGTTGAGTTTCATTTGCTAAGTTCCTGGCATATTGACGATGTCAAATATCCATTTTCTCGAAGGCATGTTTTTAAAAAACTGTGGCAGTGGACAGTTTGAGGGCTCCCAAGACAGGGTTGAGGCCCTGTCTGTGATTTGTTTTTCTTGGGGTTGTGAGTATCACAGTCTCGTGGGTAGAATCCTACAATGTGGAACGTACCCCAAACACCAGCGGTTGCCATCATTTTCTATTAAAATTGCATAGGGTAAGTTCGCCCATTTTTGGGAAAACGCAAAGGACAAAACTGCTGGCTATAGTGATATATTATGCATGATCATATTAGAGTTCACTTACTTATATCTCCATTATCTCTCCCTTTTGTTTGTTAAATCCGCAAACAAAAGGTAGGTACCTTCCCGACGTCCCACATAAAAAAAAAAACGTGGCGGTGGACATTTCAACATAGGGCCCGGAAGACAGGGTTGAGTCCCTGTCTATGATTTGCTCTTCTTGGGGTTGTGAGTATCGATGTATCGTGAGTAGAATCCTGCAATGTGGGGCATATCCCCAACACCAGTGGTTGACGATCATTTTCGCTATTGTGCACGGGGTAAATTCCCATTTCTGGACAAACGCAATCACAAAACGGCTGGTTGTATATAGATATGTACTATAGATATATATATATATATATATAATTATATATATAATATTATATATATAATATTATATATATATATATATAATATTATATATATATATAATTATATATATATTATATATATATCGTATCATATCTCCCTTACATCTCCATGATCTCTCCATTTTATGTGTTACATCCACCAACAAAAATCCCAGGTCGGTCCCTTCCCGTCACCTGCCGAAAACCCAAGGCACGTTGGGGTCAGCGCTGTGCTGCGCTAAGACAATGACCAAGTCGACACAGCATCCCATCATGGACCTTAGTCAGAGGTGACGACCATGGGATTGCAAAGAAAGGGAGATTTTTCGGAAGTCCACCTTTGGGCTAGCTAAAGCGGGAATCATGACCTGAAAAAACACCAGTTGCAACAAGTGAATCACGGAGAAATGGATGATCTGGTTGGTGGTTGAGCCTTACCCCTCTGAAAAATCATGGAGTTGAAGTCAGTTGGGATGATGAAATTCCCAATATATGGAAAAATAAAATTCATGGTCCAAACCACCAACCAGATGAAAATACCAACCCCCAAGGAGATAGAAAGGTAAAATGCTCGTAAAACCTCGTAAAATAGTGATAAGTTGGAGCTTTTCTGAAATGTCTATCTTCTTGGGGGCTACTGAGAAAACGTGCCAAAAAAGATGGATAAAAATGGAGGAGAATGATGGATGGTGATCTTCAGCGCCTGCAGCCTCCACCGTAAACGTTTAGATGTGGAAAACCCCATGGTTTCCCCCAGGAAATGGTGGTTTTTCCACATCCATGTTATGTTTAGAGTATGGTACCAGTACCATATGGTAACTTTGGGGAAAACCGAGAACCCCATTCCGGCCCATGGTTGTTAAAACCATGGCAATGCGGCAAGTTAAAGATAGTTAAAGCCTTACCCCCTAGTTTCGGACAAAGCGACAAAGCCCGTGAAATTCCACATCGCCCCCAAGTTGGCACTATGTGAAATATTGTGAAATTGGGTCAAGCCATGTGACCCTTTGGACACTCCTGGTCATCTTTAGTATGAAACCAATGGACCAGTGACTTCTTTGAACTTTCGCAGAAAACAGTGACTTTTTTGTGACATTTTGGGGCTGGTCATCCCCAAAAAAAACAAACACCCCCAAAAAAATATGGGTTGCATAAACCACAAATGAGTGAAGTTTTCGTTAGTTTTCGAGTGAAGTAAAAATATGGCACAACGCGTCTGCCAAAAAACCAGGGATGATCCCAGCTATCTGTGGGTTTTTAGGGGCTGGTCGTCTCCCAAAGGGTAGATATTCCAACTTGAGGCCATGGCACAAAGAAGTCATGGGGCTTTCCATAGTCATGGGGATACCCAAAAATGATCAAACATGGATGATTTATGGAAAATCATTATTGTTTAATAGATAATAACTGGGGGTAGCCCTACTTGGGAAAGCTCCATATCAGGCTTTCATCTTCCCTGGAATCCGCATGATTCCCAAGAAAACCAAGCGAAACAGATAGCAACAGAAAGTGGCCGGCCGCTTTATGCTGACATGTTCCCTAGGGCCCTAGCTCGCCTGTGGAGCGAGATCTTCACCAATGGCTAAAACACCCCTTTTCGCCAACGGGTCAACGAACGCCAACGATGCTTCTGATCACCGCCAAAGTCCAGGCATGAGCTTGGATAAGTCTCAGCTGGATCTCCAAAAAAGTCATGTCTTTTGCCTGGTTCAGGCAAGCCATGAAGGCATCCTGAATTTCCCAAGGAAGTCATAGGAAATCCTCAACATCATGAATATCTCAAGTCAGAATGGCTCACGCAACATCTCTGGTATCTCAACTTTCCCAAATTCAGGAATCATGGAAACTTTGGAGATCAAGATGAAATGGGTATGGGTCAAAACGTCAAAACCCTGGGGACCATCCATGTGTTTTTCCCCTCCCAAGTAAGGCTTTTCACGGGGTTTGATATGTTTTGATCCATCCCCGAACCGGTTTCCCAGAGAAACTTCAGCAGCAATGACTTTGGCTCCAACTGTGGTCCACCGGCACCATGAAAATTTGCGCATCGGCTATGAAACCATCCAGTAACTCAGTAACTCAAGTTTCAATCATTGAAGTCAGAGCCATACTCAAGAACCCCATCCACCTGATATGAAATAAACTTCTAAGTGGGCCCTAAAAAATAACCAGATCCAGTTTTCTGACCAGGGTGTCATTTGGGTTACGTTTAATATCAGGGGAAAGGGGTTCAAAATGTTTGGTGTTCACATACCCGGGATACCGGGTCAGCTGCGTGGCTTCAAAAAGCCACGGGTCATCTTGCGCATGACTCAGCAGAAACTGGCAGCAGAAACTCATGGTCCGGTGAATGTGAATTGATCAACAAATCCCAGAAATCAAAAACAAGTGGGTGATATTGAATATGGTCAGCTATGTGTATAATAATTATGTATAATATGTGCATACAACAAGCCAATTGGCATCTGAAACTGAATCGGAAACCAGAGTATTATAATTGGGCATCAATGATGGAGTATGCCAATTTACATATGCTTGTTCACTACAGTCAACCAAAATGGGCAGACAGTCAACCACTCATTTTTTGTCAGTACTCAGAACCAAAGATCACATGATCTTGGAATGTATTGGACGTTTAGACTGTGAGGGCACAACGAGTCTCTGCTGCTTGCATGGATTTTTTTCTCCTATGCCAAGGGCCCTGACATGGGTTGGGCAATTGCGACCACTGGCACCAAACATCACCAACCAGCGGTGGGAGCGTACCGGATACGTGAGTAATTGCCCAAAGCTGCGCTTAAAATTGTTGTGCTCGTTGGTTTACACTGGTCGATGGTGATTCGCATGGTGACATGCTATGACAATCCAAACGGAAAAGTAGAACCTGATCAAGTGCGAAGAACTAGGGCCTAGGGTCAACTAGTCACCGATCACGTGTCCTGCTCTTTTCCAACATCCAACTGTTGGGCTCCCACCTTTCCGTTGACAGCCATCAAACTTCAATCTGTCGGTACATGCCACGAAGATCCACAAATGGACCTTCACCAGTTAAACAGTTTGAGAGGCGGCTTCTCCGCCCGAATTTCTTGGTTCGTTGAATCAACTCCAAAGCTGGGATTTTATGAAAAAAAACCGTGCAAAGAATTCCCCAACGAATCACAGGGATGCTCCGATGCAGTGGTGTTGGACATCCACAAAACACGTACCCGGTTCTGATTTAATCTGTGTCATGGTGACATAAGTTGGGATATCAACCCCATATAGATCTATATTATAATATATTATATCATGTCATATTTTATTTTATGATATTATATTATATCATATCATATCATATAATGTTTGTAATATATGGTATTATATCATATTATATTGTATTATAGTATATTATATTACATTATAATATTATACTATACTATATTATATCATATTACATTACATTAAATTATATTATATTATGTTATATTATAATATATTATATTATATTATATTACATTATATTACATTATATTATATTATATTACTGTACATTATATCGTATTATATATATTATTATACATGTATATAATATATATATATATTATATTATAGTAACTATGGTTATATATCCAATCAATCCAGTTGCAAGTGGAATTGCACCAAGTAAGATTTGACTTTGTATGACCTGCACAAGCCACACCATGCGGATTCCAACCTGATTTTTGGGCTTTATAATGGCAGTCGCCCAACAAAAATGAGCCCAACATGTTCATGTTCGTTTGAATGTTTAAACATCTTTAAACATCAAATGGCCCAACATGTGAGGATCCATTCACATCTGGATTTTCTTCCAATCAAACTTTCTCCAGATTGAAATCCGCAGGCAGTTTTCTCAAACTCCGGCAGTTTTCCGCGGGAATGGCAGAGGTTTTCCCCTACCTTCCGGCGTCTGCTCCGATCGGATCTCCAAAACGAGGCGTTTCTCTTCCACGTCTGTAGTCAGGATCTCAGGTGCTATCCTTGGTCGAACAAGCCTCACCACGATTTTTGTACCCCTCATGCAGCTTCAATGTCACTTAAAACTAAAAAAAACTTGAAACACGCTACTGACTTAGGAACTGCAAACTGACCTCTCCCCGCACCCAACAAAAGTCACACCTAAAGAGTCTATCTCTGCTGCATTTCACACCTTGACACCCAAAATGACACAACTGTTGCATCTGGGTTCTGAAAATAGGCTACCCATGGCTACCCCTAAATCCCTCTGCTTCATTGTCAGTTTAACTGGATGTAATTGGGGTCAAAAAGAACCAAAGTTTTCAGACACACCTTTATCCAAGGCTAGAACCCGGGCTCCAAGCCCTAGACAATACCAATGTTGAAGGAAAACTCTTCGTTACGCATTCGGGAAAAAAAGACGCAACATAAACAATAAGTTACGAAAATGTATTTTTTGGTACCCATGGTTCTTCCTCTGTCTGCACCTCCATTTTTTCGCAGTTTTAGGGAGGAACACTTCCACACCTAGTAACTGTTTCTATCAGTGATACCTTTCTCAAGTCAGGCCGGAAAAAAGTTGGTGTACCGATGTAGATCCATTTTTTGTTTGTGGAAAGTCCCACCCAATGGCATTGGTGGATCCAAATATGGACCCCTGGCAGACCATCTTCACACGTTTCTGGATACCTCTGGATACCCTGCAAAGAACTTCGGATCCTCCGATAGGGATACCCCCAAATCATCCATTTTAAGGTGACTGTTGCGAGGTGGCTGAAAAACAGATTCACCCGTCGCAGAAAACGCCGTATACCGAGCCTCTACCAAAAAAATGGGATGAGCTTCATCATTGGGTAAAAGGCCAGTAAAATATTTTGAAATGTAGTAAATGTACTCCATAATTCATGCATTCCACATTTTCCGGCTTAATTCTAGGACGTTTACCATTGTTTTTAGCTACTGAATGCAGATCATGTCGTCCAGGCAAAAGGGCACCACTGAATCGTTTCTGGGGACAGATCCGTTGCAGGGGAACATGCGGAGTAAACGCCCAATCCACACGGTGTGACCGTCATTTTCCCGTAAATTGATGTGGGTGGCTATGAATTTGGGGTTTAAAAAAAAAAAACGTTTTCAGACACAGTTTCTGTGTTTTGACGTTTTTCACATCCCAAGTTTCGCCACGCTCCTTATGTACCTCACCATTTTCTTCACGTGTCGCTGGTGCAGATCGCCTGCCCAGCTTTCGGAAAACCCCCTTTTTCGAAACCCAGGGCTGCTTCAATCCAACAGACAGTTGCTGGACGATCGCTATGACTATGATTGTTATTGGTTTCACTATTAGATATTCATACTGTAAACCTATTTTTTTCTGGCTAGGAATATTAAATAATATTAACTATAAATCGATTTATCTGGCCTTGCTTCTGAGAGGCTTGCTTATTGCTTGGTTCCAATCATGTTCAGGGTCAGTGTGGATGTTTCTTCTCAATCCTAGTGGCGATTCGGTGGCGAGGGCACTCCAGGAACAGGTACTGCTGTCCAGGAACGAAGAGTTGTTTGTTTTACCACATCATCTCCTTGCAGGGCTGTGCCGGCTGTGGAAACGTGGCTGGTTTCATGTCTCAGCGGATCGTTGAAGGGATGTGAAATGAAAAAAAAAAACAGGAGTCAACAGGGAGACATTCGACAATTTGGGCCCCATGTTCGGATGGTGTCGACCATGTCGAACCATTGCTTAAAGACTCATGGTGTCTTTGAAACGCTTGAAAAATGGATCCGACCCCCCACCAGGACCGTCGAAACCCAGGTACTGCTGGTCATCCCTCTGGTACTTTCACAGGGAAAGCCATCACCATTTCAAAAAGTGGATCATCTACAAAAGAGCCATCTTCCGTAGCTATGTTAAATAAATTGCCGGATATGTATATATATATATATATCATACATATATATATATGTACATGTATATATATATATGTACATATATATATACATATGTGTACATATATATACATATATATATATGTACATATATGTATATATATATATTTATGATCATGTTTAAAATCTCTGATGTCATGATCGCAACTGATGACATGAGGGATACCTTCTTGGATATAGCTGAAAAAATATTGGTGCCAAGCCTGCAATGATTCTTGGGAAGTGGGGTTATGGCATGTGAAATGACATGTCAACCCTGCATTAATAAACCCTGACTATTCATTTGTGGCCCAAAATAGTGACAAATTGCTATCAAAATTGGTACCACTCCGTTGAATAAAATTGGTGTTTACAAATCGTGGTTGACATTAGCTGTTGTCAGCCCTGATATCTGTGATATCTTTGGGCAAAAAGGAGCGCTGCTCGAGGTGGTCAAAAGACTCCATGCTGGTTTTTGAAGCTAAAAAACACACTTCAACAGGCAAAAAAAACACCCAGAAAGTTAAAATTGAAGCTGAACAGCCACTTAAAAACACACTTTTGAAACTAACAAGTATACCCTCTGGTTATTTAACATAGCCATGGAACATGGCCCATTTATAGATGATTTTCCTAGCTATAAACCTCCATTCATGATGGATTTTCCATGGCTATGTTAAATCACCAGAGCGTAATAGGATTTCATGAGACCTTGATTGGATTTTCTTTGATCTAATGCGATTTTGGGAGTTTCATGGAATATAACGGGAATACAACGGTCATTGAATGGTGATTTCCATGGGTATTTGATGGAATGTTCATCAGGACACAGTGGGTGATATTTGATGTAACAAATCCCTTGAAGTTATATAATAAATCCGAGGTTCCAGATTCCGGTTGGACCGGAGCAGGAGGAGTCAAAGGCAGCAAATCAAAGCCCACGACCTCAACCTGGTGACAGCTGGGGAAGATGTTCAATGTATAAATTCTAGATCACTTATGTAACATGTCATGTGTATATATATATGTTTATATATATATACATTGTATTGTGTATATAGTGTACTATATATCGTGTATTATAATACAATATAGTGTAATATATATATATATATATTGTATATATATATTGTTTTAAATATATATATATCTTGTATTATATATATATGTGTTGTACTATATATATAAATTGTATTATATATATTGTATTATATATATTGTATTATATATAATGTATTATATATATTGTATTATATATATTGTATTATATATATTGTACTATATATAATGTATTATATATATTGTATTATATATATATTGTATTATATAAATATTGTATTATATATATACTATATATATATTGTATTGTATATATTGTATTATATACATATATATATTGTATTATATATATATATATTGTATTATATATATTGTATTATATATATATTGTATTATATATATATATTGTATTATATATATATATTGTATTATAATGTATTATATATATATTGTATTATATATATATTGTATTGTATATTTTGTATTATTATGTTATTATTACATATATACATATATACATTGTATTATATGTATATTGTATTATATATAGTGTATTGTATATTTATAGTGTATTATATATATTGTATTATATACATACATGTTATTAGATAGTTTTGTATTGTGTATATATATGTTGTATTGTATATATTGTATTATATATATATTGCAATATATATATATATATATTGTATTATATGGATTGTATTGTATATAGTGTATACATATAGTGCATTATATTTATTGTATAGTATATATAGTGTATTATATACATTGTACTATATATATATTGTGTAATATATATATATACACCTTGTATTATATATATACATTGTATTATATACATATATTGTAGTGAATATATATTGTATTGCATGTATAGTGTATTATATATGGTATTATATATATATATATTGCATTATATCTATATTGTATTATATGTATATATTGTAATATATTCATTCTATACATTATATATATATATTGGATTAATTTATTACATTATATATATATGTTGTGTTTTATATATGTTTTTTACATCGTATTGACTATATATTGTATTATATATATATACATTGTATTATATATATTGTATTGTATATATATATATTGTATAATATATATAGTGTATTATATCTATATATATTGTATTCTATATATACATATTGTAATACATAAATATATGTATATTGTATTAAACATATCTATACTATTCTATCTACATATGTACTATATATTTATTGTATGTGATATACATATATATATATGTACATGTATTGTATTATATATGTGTTACACATATTGCATTATATATATTGTATTATATATATTGTATTATATATAAATATTGTATTATATATCTATTGTATTAATTTGTATTATATATCTAGTGTATTATATATATATTGTAGATTATATGTATATATATATTGTAGATTATATATATATTGTAGATTATATATATATTGTAGGTTATATATATATTGTAGATTATATATATATATATATTGTAGATTATATATATATTGTAGGTTATATATATATGTATATTTTAGGTTATACATATATATATATATGCATACAAATAGATATAGGTATATGTATATATGATATGTACGATATAATATAGACGTGTATGGGAATGATTAACCAATGAAAATTATGCGTTTAAATGAGGCATACATCTTGGCCCTCATTTGATCCGTGGAAATTGGGGCAGTGCATTGCCTTGCTCAAGTCTCAGCACTGTACTACACTATACAATATGAAAACTAATGACATCTCAAAAAGGTGTTGTGATATCACAAGAAAAAAGATGCGGTGTCACTGATAATGTAGCAGCCAAATCAAGTATCTATATAGGGGGGTCTATAAAGGGGGGGGTACCCAAAATGGATGGTATATAATGAAAAACCTTATAAAGATGGATGATTTAGGGGTACCCCTATTTCAGGAAACCTCCATATGTCACCTTGTACAAAGGGCAAAGCCCAATGAAATCCAGGAGTATCTTTCCCAGAATATTGGTGATCTTGATCTCATAGTTTCAGGGGGTTATACATGCTGGCTTGACATTTCCTACAATAAGAGTTTGTGGATTTGGATAAATTGTGGCATTATGCGGCATTTGCAAATAAGGAATCTGAATACATGATCCACTTCGAAGAGCTTGGAACCACATGCTCTAGAAGGCTGAAATCAGACTTTTCTGAGTGGCTAAGCTTGTCCCTGTCCCTGAAAAATGGTCCACTTCCCTTGTGCCTTCGTGGAACTCGCACCGCAACCCATGGAAGTCGCAAGTGGGTGAACAAAGGAGGTAGCTGAGCTAAAACGCTCTGCTGCGCATGTCCAACATGTCATCTAGCCATGGAAAATCATCCCTAAACGCCCCAATAAAAAACGCCCTGGTTGTCGGGTCAGCCCCAAAGTCACCATGGTGGATGTGACCCGCAGACAACCCAGATGGTAATTACCATCAATCCACCGTGGCGGGCAGCGCTTGGTAGTTTCATAGGGAATGAGGGAACGCGACAAGGAACGATTCTCCAAGTAACGACTGTTTAGAATCATCCCGGCCCATTCCCTACTACAAAGCAGTGCTAGTGTTGTTTCAGATTTCTATCTTTGACCCCTGTGGAAAAAGCAGACACTCCACTGACAAATTTCTGTCGCTTCGGAAGGGGAAGATGTTGGGGGTCCAAACTTCTGGATCCTCCAGGCGTGTTTTTTAAAAGGGCCCAGCAACATTGCGAAGTGGCGAACTTGACTTATTTTAGAAGACTGGTAGGGTTATCTCAGCATTGTTTTACAAGACTGGTGTATCCCCCCATCTGCTAAAGGTTAAAGCTAGGATTTCCTTAATCTTGGGCGAAGATTAAGACAAACCCAACCATCATACTAAGTTTGGTTACAAATCCCTACTATATCACTCAAAAATATCTCTATTGCATTTCCATATTTCGAAGTTGCTATCATCATCCATCATCATCCATCCTTTCGAAAAACGCCATCAACATGTTCCTGGGGATTCCTGGCGTCTCCCAGCCATCTTTACCCGGAAACCCATGGCTTTTTCCACATCTTTTAACGCTTTTAACGGGCTCCCCGTTGTTTTTCCGTGGCTCCACACCAGACCAGGGCCGTCCAGCCCTGGTCGTCTCTCGCATCTACGTAGGCTCCGTCTTGCAAGGCCTGATCGGCCAAGCCATGGGGAGATCCGGAGATTATATATATATACATATGTATATGTGTATATATATATATGTAATATGTGTATGTAATATGCGTATAATATCTGGTTAAGTTATATGTATGTAATATGTAACTATATATATATACCATCTGGTTATTTAACATAGCGAACTGGAAAATCACCATGCTATTAATAGGTAAATCATCTATAAATGGTCAGTTTCCATGGCTATGTTAAATTACCAGAGGGTATACTATATATATATATATGAATATGTGTATGTAGATGTATATATAATGTATCATGTGCACATGTGTATACATATATATATATACACATATAATCATCCTAAAGTAGATAGATAGAATATGAGATTTTCATCCAAGATATGCCCATAACTTCGTGATGGTTTTTGAAATGTACATACTCTATCTACGACAACAGGATGATTACATAGTATCATATATTGTACAGCATTGTATGCTATATATATATATATGTTATATGTATGTATATAACATATATGTATCATGAAAAAACAACATGTTTTATCATTCGTATCAGGATATGTAGTTGATAAGTCTTTTTGATAGCTAAATGTTGCTCAAAAGAACAACTGCTCCTTTGTGGTCCGAAAACCATGCTTGTCCGCCTTTTCGATCTCTCCATTGACGTAGAACATATGCCCAAAGGCCCATGTGTTAGAGATGGCTTTTCCCGATTGACAACAGGGACTCCTAGTGGCTCTCGCGGTTGGTTGATATACGTATATTAGATATCTAAAATTATATTATATTATGTAGAGAGAGAGAGAGAGCTGTGTGTGTATATGTATCTATGTGTATTCCCTGTTGTTGTTTAACATTGCTATGAAAAGTGGCCCATTTGTAGATGGTTTATGATTACTCACCTATCAAAAATTTTGATTTTCCATAGCTACGTAAAATAACCAGATGGTAAATTGCCGAGAACAAGGTACTACAATCCGTACCAAACCCTGGTCAACCAGGCCTTGCTCACAACCCAGATCATCCATAGTAACATAGTATAGTCATCAAGATTTAGCTCCTCCATGTAGTTCAATATGCCAGCGCTGTGGATAATACCCAGCAATAAACCTATTTGGGGATGGTAAACATAGCACCCATAAAAATGGTGATGACTTGGGGATGGTTTATGACATTGCGTTTACCACACATTCATCCCAAAAAAACAATACAACATATACAAGCCCATATCGTGGCAAAATCGGTATTTTGATGATAATAAAAGCATTTATAGATGGGATATTATATATATATATATGATGATGATAATCATAATATATATATATCGATGTTCATCATCCACTATAATCCTATATATACAATAGTATCTGGTTGGTGGTATACCTACCCCTCTGAAAAATATGAGTTCATCAGTTGGGATGATGAAATTCCCAATATGATGGGAAAGTCATTCAAAATTCCATGGTTCCAGTCACCACCAACCAGTGATTTACCATTATTATATCCATCTGGTTATTTGGAACATCCATCTGGCTGAATTATAAGATCTATTCACTAACCTGCAGGATGGTGCCCCCCCAAATTTATAATAGTGTGATATAAATCCCGTATTTTGGTGCTCGAATCCCGATTTTCGGAGCGCCTGAACCACAGCCTCTTTGTTTCCACCTCGGTCAGGGGATGGTGAATCCCATTGCTGGGAAAGGAAGTATGTGGAAAAATGACGATAGTCACAGCAATGATTGGGGGTCACAACAATCGTAACACATCAAGTGGCATTTTTTCAATAGCTCTGATTGTTACGATTGCCACTTGAGATTAAAAAAAAAGTGCCGAGGTCGCATAGTGGAAAAATATGTGGAACACTACCTCAATCATAGGAAAGTATCCACAAAACAGCGCAGAAGTCGTTGGCTTCACATCTGAAAAGCTAGCTTAGAGCTGCTTACGAAATCACTGTCAGTTTCAGAAAGCTCAGAAGTGGCGGTCGAAGCGCGAGTTGGTCAAAAAATGTCTGGTGCTGAGTTGGTCGCCAGTTCGATGGATTTTTTGCAATCATTTCTGGCTTCCTACTAATGTGGGTAAAACAATGTCATGTTTACACCCATGACTGTGAATGGTAACCATACCACCTATAAAACTGGTGATTGGATGGTTTAGATATCACCCACTGTGTCCTGATGAACATTCCATCAAATACCATGGAAATCACCATTCAATGACCATTATATTCCCGTTATATTCCATGGAACTCCCATCAAAATCTCATCAAAATCGCATTAGATCAAAGAAAATCCAATCAAGGTCTCATGAATTCCTATTAAATCATATTAAATCACCATGTTGGCATCGCATTCCTGCTGGAAAATCGGCCCGTTGCCAATGCGTCATTGGCGTCGAGACAGGCCACGCTGTGCGGCTTGCAGCAAGGCTTGGTTTCTCTGTTCCGCCTGGCAACAGGAAAAGGGGTCAAGCAAAAAAAAGAGGGAACGACAATACCAGTAACAGATACCCTCTGGCTATGACTAACATAGCCATGGGAAATGGCCCATTTATAGAGGTTTACCTATTAAAAATGGTGATTTTCCATGGCTATGTTAAATAACCAGATGTTACAATGGTCATTTCAGGAACCCAAATTGGAGGTACCTACCATATATAAGGCCTATATAAGGCCGATGTAAGGGAATATCCCCACAAAATATGGCCTTATATGGTACAGTACCTCCATTTTAGGATCCTGGAATGGCCATTGACAGTAACAGATAATATATATGTTACTGGTATATGGCATAAGTTGATTCCCATTCATATTACAAGTTACTACATATAATATGTTAAATATGTTACAAACAAACAGATCATATATGGCATATCCAATGTTGATTCCCATTCAGTGGCATATCCAATACCAATATATGGCATATCCAGTGGCAGATAATATATGGCATATTCATACTTTATATGATTTATATGCAACAAAGAATATTGATAAGTCCAGTAATCCAGAACAAAATATTGCCAACAAAAAAAGGACGCGTCACCGCGTCAATAAAGTCTTGCCTTTGACGAAGCAAACAGTGCTGTAAAGAGTGTCTAGTCATCTAAAGAGGGTGATGCGCTCTTTGGCAATCAAACATGGCTGGCTGGAAAAAAAAATGAAAAAAAACATATCTGGTTGGTGGTTTTAACCATCTTGAAAAATATTAGTCAGTTGGGACGATGACATTCCCAATATATGGAAAGTCATAAAAGCCATGTTCCAAACCACCAACCAGATATGTTATAGTAAAACTATCTCTGAATGACATTTTTATGGCGATCTTCTGTCACGTAAGACTACTGGATGGTCTGTCACGAATTTTGCTTCCTGCTGCTTGGAGGAGCATTCAAAAAAAAAATCGTCAGTGATTTTTTTCACCATACTTCTAAAGCATTTTTGGATGGAATAATTACTCTCTGGTTATGACTAACAGTTCGCCATGGTTTTTCGATGGCCCTAATCGAAATAGATGGTTTACCTAGCTATATAGCATGGTGGATCTTTCCATGGCGAACTGTTAGTCATAACCAGATGGTAACCCATGAATTTATGGGGGGCATTCGTTCTAACCAGGGGTCTGAACCACGATTCCACGATTTCTCTACGATGATCCTCCAAGTACCTACTGGTTCAGTCAGCCCGGTTCACGACCAAGCCACTTGGTAGCGACAGTCCCAGGTCGGATTGTTAAGGGATTAACAAAACATGCCTGTAGGTGTCGACCTCGTAACCTATATCATCATGTAGATGTCGAACATGAAAATAATCAGCAACCAAAAAGAAAAGTCAATTGCCACTACTTCAGTAGATTTTGGGTTGCTTGGGTTGCCTCGATCCCAAGTCCTAATTGGCTTCTTGGTCAAGGCACTCAAGGCCATAGAAACCACCTACAAACCCCCCAAAAGTGGCTATCATTGACCCATAGACCGTAGCTTGGAGCAACCTTCCGCAAATACCCCTTAAACATCATTAACCATCATTAAAGCCTATTAAAGTCCCATTAGCCATCATTAAACCATCATTGATTCGTACCAAACCCCATGAATTCCAGTCGCTATCAGCCACCCCAACAGCCGGCGAGAGATGCGTTTTTCGATGTCCAACGCCTCGAGCAACGCCATTCGGAGTTCCAGGTGGTCTTGCCTCAAGGACGACAGGGACCGAAATGAAAAGATCCCCCCCACAAAAAAAATGGATGATTGTAGAAAAATTGCCCATTGAATCCCATTTATAATGATGATTTTCCCAGCTATAAAGGGACACTAGGTCCGAAAAGGGACACTAGGTCCGAAATCATGGAAAGCAGTTGGGTTTTATGATGTTTTATGAAACCACAGAGGTTTTTCAAAAGGTAAAGAAACATCGGATTGATTCACCATGATTCACAAAAAAATGCTGAAAATGCTTTGATCTTCACCTGGGTACTGGAAAATCATCTGCTATCCTAACAAGAAAAATCTTCGTGCATGACCATCATCTCTGGTGTTAGAAACTCTACGCTCCCAGGTCACCTCCCAAAATTTTAAAAAAAAAAAATCCGGATTCAGGGGTTGTGAAAACCCCATCATCCCCAAATGCTCCATGTATGGAATATTTACCTACATTTACCCCAAAAATGACCCAAATGTAGGTAAATATTTGGAGCATCTGGGATCCACTGTAAAAATGATCTAAAATGATTAAAAATGTGATTTTGGGGGCCCTGTTCGGGAGGTTTTACCATGTTTTACCATTGGTGGCATCCAGAAAGCAGTTTCCGGGCCCAACAAAATCGTTCCAAAAAGGACAAATGGTTTCTCTCCGGTAATTCATTCAATATCTAAGAGTAGTTGAATAGAAACGGAAATCATGTCATGGAATTATACGAATGACGTATAATTATGAATAATGTCATGGATGTTTCAAAAGGCCTAGAAAATCCTAGAAATGGAACATCCGCCATAAGCATATCCATGTATTATCATTAGTCTTTCCCGCAAAGGAGAAGAATTTTCCAATTGCTACTTTTTCTCGCCAAAAATAAACACGTGAGACGTGACCAAAACAGATGACATTTCTGAGGCTTAAGAAAATGTGACTCTCGTCCCATACACATGAACGTTTGCAAGTACACATAATATAGCGGCAGTAAGTATGCTATGTATACCTCACTGATCCTACATGACTTCGAATGGTTGAAGCAGACACTGACCGCATGACTATTGAGGTGCAAACACGTTCGTTGGTCAGGAAAGAACCACAGCTTTTGTTGGAGAAACCGTCGTCGATTTGTCGATGTGGCGTGGGGCTGAAAATGGAGACCCGAATGACCATTTACCATCTGGTTATTTAACAGTTCGGCATGGAAAGATCCACCATGCTATTAAGAACGGTAAACCATCTATTTCTATGGGCCATTTTCCATAGCTATGTTAGTCATAACCAGAGGGTAACTTAGTCATAACCTGACCATTGAACTGAGAAAATGATATGATTAGCACAGATTTTTCACTGGGCAGAGTATATAGGACTTAGGAATTGCCTCTTCCGCCTGACATCACGAACTTCTCAAAAAACGACCGGTGAGAAAAAAAAACACCATGGCCATTCAACACCTGGCGACACTGACAAGATTTGGGTTTTGGGTACGGGAAACTGGGAAATTGGGCTTAGATTTGCAGGCTGGGTAAGCCCAGTTACAAGTTCTTTTTCTCGCGACAACTTGAACCCGACACGAGCACCCAAGCCTTGGCCCTTTTCCAAGATGTTCCAGCCAGGCTTATAGCCCACTACCCTCCAGTAAATTAACATAGACCCTGCCAGTCATCGGGGTTCGAAGACTAGTACTACAAATTGGTCATTTTCAGGGTCCAACTGTTGATTTACCAGGGGGTAAGTGAACCATGAATAATACCCATATCCGATCCCGTTGGTTGGCCAACAGGTATCCTATGGTTTAAGTAGAAATCCCCAAAGAATCCAGATCGGACAATGACACACCGTGACCAATCATGTTTGGGCTTGTTTGGGGGATTGCGGGTTATATATCCTGTTATACTACCTAGATTACAATTATGTTAAGCAATGGCATTGTTTTTTCTCTGTGCAATATGTAGTTGTTGGTTAAGTATCCCCAAATTTGTTGACAGATAATTTCCCTTCAAATCCCTACAGATGGTCAAATCCCCATTCGAAATCCCATCCAACCATGTGTATCAACAAATCCCATCACATACCGGTATCGCATGAAAGTCCCATGAAGTTCCCATTAAAGAAAGATCCGGAAAAAAACGCTAAAAACCGCGGGACGCATGATCCGCCACGGCCAGGCCAAACTTGTCGCAAAGGTTCAGGTCGAAGCCTGGCTTTGTGGGAAATCTCCATGGCAACATTGGAATATCCATGGAAATATAGATCTACCCTCTGGTAAATCAACATAGACCCTGGCAGAAAACGGGGTTGGAAGACTAGTTTACATTAAAAATGGGCTATTTTCAGGGTCCAACTGTTTATTTACCAAGGGTATATTCCATTGATCCATTGATATTCCATTAATATTCCAATATCTATATAATTTTGATCCATTAATATTCCAATGGATCAATTAATCTATATGATATTAAATGGAATATTCCATTGATATTAATTTAGATTCAACCTGATTCAATTATAGTGGAATATCAAATGGAATAAACCGTGGGAATGTAAAACCTCATTAAAATTTCTACATCATTGGAACATTGGAACATCTATAAATCTGGGAATATCAATGGTATAAGCACCAGTTCTCTTTGGCGAATAATCTGGATTTACCCTCTGGTAATTTGTTACATAGCTATTGAAAATACCCCAGTTAGTTCGTTGATTTACCTATTCGAAATGGTGATTTTCTATAGTTTTTTGTATGTTTGCCAGAGGGTAGGTCCATGATGATTCCCCAAATACCCATGCTATCCCCATTGTATTGCCAAGAAACATCCCCATTTTCCCCATATAGTGGGATGATTCCCCGGAATACCCACAAATCACCATAGTAATGGGATACTCACCATATGATATATATATAATATGTCTGTATATATATATATATGTATATATTTGTATGGTGTATATATATATACATACATACATACATACATATATTAATATACAAATATTAATATACAAATATATATATATATACCGTCCAATAAATTAACAGCTCGAATTCGACCCTGAAAATAGGTTTTTTTGTGGGAAGTAATCTTCCAAACCCCAACTCATGGCAAGGTCTATGTTTATTTTCCTGGAGGGTACATGGAATAGACAATAGAAGTAGAATAGGAGCAACGCATTTCCATGAATAATAGGACAATAGTCCATGTGTCCCATTCATTCCATAAATGTGTTAACCAAGAAATGGAATAAATGGAATGAATGGGATAAATGCAGGGATATATCTGGGGATGACATGGTGGTATAACCGACCATAATGAGATATGGGATATTTAATGGGATGTAGGATTTTTACGGGGTATAAATTGAATATTCCATGTCTCCAACTAACCAATCAACCCTGCCATGAGTTGGGAGTTGGAAGACAAGTCTGTCATCTAAAAATCAGCTTCGCACTGAGGTATACTGAGGTTCTACCTTCAGTGGGGGTAGTCATAGGGATCTCACGGATTAACCAGCCATGTGCAGTTAAATATCTCCATGGGGAATAGTTCACCATGTCCAGCAATTATGTGGCGTTCCCGTCTCATTTGATGGGGATATCTTGTGGCAATATGTTCACCAACAACGATGAGGGAAATAAAAAAAAATGCGATACGAGAATGATAATCAACGTATGAGGATGTTAAGTAAACATTTTATGGGAAGATCATGGAGATATAACTGGAACTTCACCAACAAAATGGTGTGTGTGTGTGTGGGCTTGTCAGACGGTGGCTGTACCCATTGTAATTCTTCACGAACGATGGGTTGTAAACCATGGGAATTGTGGCCGCCCAGCGTTGGACAAACCCCAGACAGGGATCAAATTTCACAGCCGGGACCTCAGAGTTCGACTGGTTCAGCCTGAAAATGATGGCTCTTTTCGTGAAACTCCAAGGAACACCTCCCAAGATGACCCCGACCCCAGCCATGAATACAGTAATCCCATGATGTTTTCATTGCAGGGTCGCCATTGTGGATTCCAAGTCAGCCCAAGCCCGCCTTTATCCAGCAACACCGCCAACCTTGGATGTGATGGAAGCAAGAGCATCAGGTATGTGATGGCTCTGTGGCGGAGACCCCATTTTACAAACACGTTAGGAGGACTAAAATGATGATAAAATCTGATAAAGAAGAGGACGTTGAGGTTCAAAATATTGAGACCTTAAGATCCTTAAGTTCAGTGCATAAACATATGGCTATGAGTCAAAACCCCACCTAAAATAGCTGTTGAAAATGGATGTGAATAAACCCCCAATATGGCAATTTCATAGGTCTTGACCCATCCCCATTCCCCAGATCACGCGGCTTGTGCCGTTGCAACCGTTGACGCTCCATGGGATTCGGGGGCCATGTTACCTATTCGTCAAGCGAAAATAGATTGACGACCACCACAAAAGCTTGGCAATTTGGATGTGTCTGAAAATAGTGTACCCCTAAACCCAATGGTTTTGCTGATCATTATCCCTATGAAATGGCTATTTCATTGGGAATATACCTTATTTTCAGACAAACCCATTTTCTGGCACATGTGAGTATCTGGTTGGTATACCTACCCCTCTGAAAAATGATGGAGTTCGTCAGTTGGGATGATTATTCCCAATATATGGAAAAATAAAAGTCATGCTCCAAACCACCAACCAGTTATGATGTTGAAATCGTCAGCTACACAAAAAAGTATGAAATTCCGACCATTAAGTTCAGACTCCCAGCGATTTACTGTCACTTAGCATCATCCCAGCCATTCGTTCGTTGTGTAGTTGCGGTCAAAACTGAGTATCCGAAAAAATTAAGCTAGTGAATGTTGAAAAGACGCATTTTACGTGCTCGCAACGGCCTTACACCGCATATCCTCCGGAAATCAAGCCTGGCAATGGAAAATCCCCCATTGAATTCAATGATGTTCGCATTTAGTTCAATGATGTTCCCATTAAAATCTCCATTTATAGGGGTTTTTCCGTGATTTTCCCATATGTTCCTTGATTTTCCCGTGGAATTTCCAATGGATTTCCATGTTGATGACACCGCGATGGTAGTTTGTTGGACGCTCCACAAAAAATCCCCAGCCATGTTGGTTGGCGTCCGTACGCTTCAGAGTGGCCATGCTTCGCAGCCCACATGGCCTAACCAAGGAGTAGGCCTGCCTCAAATCTGGCTTTATCCATGTTTACTCTCAGGATCGGGACCCCTTGGAATTGTGGCTGAATTGAATATATGGCTGTTAAATTCTCAGTATTCTACATATTCAATTCCCATCTACATACTAGAGATCTATAAAATGTAGATTCATTTATTCATATTCTATTCCCATCATCATATATACATTTATTTATAAAATGATATACCCTCTGGTAAATTAACATAGCTATGGAAAATCATCATTTTTCATGGGTAAATCCACGAACTAAATGGCAATTTTCAATAGCTATGTTGACATAACCAGAGGGTATATCCCATTAATATCCCATTATTTCCCATTAAAATCCCATTAAATCCATTATAGATCCTATTAAATCCACTATAAATCCCATTAAATCCACTCTAAATCCCATTAAATCCACTATAAATCCCCATAGAAATAGATGGTTTACCTCTTAAATCATGTAGATGTCCCATGTCCCCAGGATATCCCCGGGACCATCCCATCCAGGCGCCGCATCGAAGCACCCTTCGCCTCGGTGCGTCCGTCCACGTCTTGCACTCCCACCGTGGCTTTGGCCGCGATGAGAGTGACGGCCACCTGCGGAAGTGGCACCGGAAGTGGCAACACCTGAAAAAAAAATAGGTCTTCTATAAGCATAGTCGACCATAGTTGTAACTGATTCTGATTCTATAGCTAGTTGTATCTGATTAGTAGGTAGTTGTAACATGTTGTAACTGATTAGGAGCTAAATGTAACATGTTGTAACTGATTAGTAGCCTATGTAAGTGTTGTGTTTTTGTTGGTAGAATGGAAAAAGAGTGGGAAAATAACAACGGGCCGGGCCCCCGTTGACCACAGCTAAAATCAGTAATTAGAAGCAGGTGGAGAAAGCTGAACTAAGCACAGGGGCCCCGAAACATGCAGCGAAAAAAGTGTAAATCAGCCATGTTGAAGCAATAAACATGGGGATTTGAAAAGGATTACCCTCTGGTTGCTTAAACATAGTGGAAAATTGCCTATTTATAGATGATTTATGATGATTCACTGATTTACCATCAATAAAAATATTTACAAAATGGTGATTTTCCAGTTCGCAAAGCGTTAACCAGAGGGTAGATAAGAACATGCCAGATAGATCTTGCTTGAGCTGATCTCTTCATTTTTTCGGAAGTCCACCTTTGGGCTAGATAAACCGGGAATCATAACCTGAAAAAACACCAGTTGCAACAAGTGAATCATGGACAAATGGTGATCTGGTTGGTGGTATACCTACCCCTCTGAAAAATATTAGTCAGTTGGGATGATGAAATTCCCAAGATATGGAAAAATAAAAGCCATGTTCCAGACCACCAACCAGAGTGAATCATGGAGAAATGGGTTTAATTTATTTTGGGGCAACCTGGAGATATGATAACGATGCAAAAAGAAACAAGAAACGTGGTTAAAATATGGCACCATTTTGAGGTAAGTGAACGCAACTGCGACAGGAGCCCGCAAAAAACACCTACGACCTGCTCTGCTTGTCGGATTGGCAAGCTCCAAGATTAGTACCAAAATAATTTTCTTACAGCAAAGCCGAAGAAGAATCAAGAAGATACAAGTAGAGTAGAATCATTATAAAATCCTGGCAAATTACTGTTCTGTCTCTTTTTGAGGGGTTGCTATAAGGATCCGCGCCAAGCCTTGCTTGTATGGTTTCCAGTCACTTTTGATGTGGCCTTTCCAGTAGACCGTGTGTTGGTTCGACCATGATCCCAAAATTATTAGGGGGGTTATCTATCGTTGTATCCCCACGAAAACCCATGGAACAAAAACCTCTTGATGGATTGAAGCCACGTTTCCTGCTTAGCTTGACCAAAAGATATCAAAATATCATATAAAACATATACATCTATATACATCTATATATTTACATATATATATATCTTTGGGATATACCAATACATATATATATATATCATATATCATATATTAGCTGAGGATCTCCCATGAAAATCACCCAAAAAAATCACCCAACATCTACAGTATCCATGCAAGGCGTACGCTGGCATGACCACCGGAACAGGCCCAGGTCAGTGGGGTCCAACCTGGTGGGTGGGAAATGGGTGAAATGATCTTTGGGGCCCACTGAAATAGATGAAAATATGGGAGAATTCCAGGAGAATTACCCTCTGGCTATGACTAACAGTTCGCCATGGAAAATCACCATGCTATTAATAGGTAAACCATCTATTTCTATGGACCATGGCTTCCATGGCTATGTTAAATAACCAGAGGGTATGGAATGAGGAAACTATGGGAGAATCATAGGACATATTATGATATAATATGATATATTAATGGACATATTACCTTGAAAATTCCTGAATTTGACTTTCTCGGCTTGTGTCAATGGTGTCAACGAACGGGGTGAAACACCTGCAATGACTGTCCTCCTTTCCTGGCGCTGCCGAAGCGGCATGAGAAATTTTGGGGAACTAATACCTGATTGGTGGTATACCTACCCCTCTGAAAAATGATGGAGTTCGTCAGTTGGGATGATGAATGTTCCAATATATGGAAAGTCATAAAAGCCATATTCCAAACCACCAACCAGATACTAACTATAATAACTATATGTGGTAGATGTGCCAAAAATAAAGATCCCAAATACTTCGTGGAATATCCCAACTGTATACTTGGAAACTTCAAATCAAGACTGTTTCTGGCCGGCCATGGTTTCCAGTTTCGCTGCAAGAATTCCCAGAGGGTAAGCATCATGGCCATTCACTCTCAATGAAAAATCACACTAAATCCCGGTTTAAAAACAAAAAATAAAAATAAACATTCAAAAACACATGAAATCAAAAATCCATCAATCATGGGATTTCATCAATCACACTATCCCAGGGACTATCCCATCAAAAATACCATGGAAATCCCCTGCAGGATGGGGCCCCCCAGTTATAAGTTGGTTTATAAACCCCATTAACCATAGTTATCTATAGTTATATCTACCATAAACCATAGTTAAGCCATTTATAAACCAACTTAGTTATCTTGGGGGCCCCATCCTGTATGATTGATGGATTTTCGACCCAGAAATCTGGTCGAAACCCAGATCGCCCGCGACTCGGGTCCCGGGCCATTCTTGTTCTTCCCATCCAAAACCGCTCGCCGGGGCAGAAGCAGTTTGACCTTGGCGAAGTTTTTTCGGAGTTCACCCGAAAAAAAACCAAATTATCAGAATGGAATGTAAGTATTATGCTATACAATAAATAGTATCTATTTGTATTATGATATATATATAGTGATTAATAGTGGTGATTAATGGCTGGTTGGTGGTATACCTACCCCTCTGAAAAATATGAGTCAGTTGGAATGATGAAATTCTCAATATATGGACAATAAAATTCATGTTCCAAACCACCAACCAGTAAGTATTCCCCTCCACAGGGTCTATGTTAATTTACCAGGGGATATGATATGTAATAGTATCTATTTGTATTATTATTATTATATATACATATGTGTACATCCAAGTAATTCAAGTACTCACCAAATTATTATGGAATGTATAATAAGAGATATGTGTGGATGGTTGCGAAATCCTGCACCACCTGGGATGGTAGAGAGCCTATAAACAATGGGATGTTTACCATCTATCAGCTGGTGCAGGATTTCGCAACCATCCACCGTACGTGTATGTATGTACTTGAATTACTTGAAGATGTTTATTGTGGTGTGTACATTGTATGTTTGTTGTCTGTACGACATGGAATATTGTGTTAGTGTGGTATAGATTGTTGACATTATGGACATGTGTGTGTGTGTTCGATACAAATAACATCAAGCAAACATACTACATATGTATACTTAGATATCATCAGGTGCTGTGTATACCTACATACATATGCTGGCTGAAGTCTCCGTGAGGTCTTTGGAATTCGAATTCATCCAGATGGTATACCCATAATCCCCAATGATTCCATGTGTATGTGTGTCTCTGTGTGTGTGTATCAATCCCCAATGATTCCATACATATCTATATATATAGAGAGAGATATATATATATATATAGATTTACATATGCATATATATATATATACATAGATATAGCTACATATATATATATATGTAGTGTATCCAGCATATCCACAACAAATATCTCCCGTATCACCGGAAAATGCTTGGCCTTCGCCTGGGCCCGGACAAACTCATTGAAGCCGCCCTTGGCCGAGAGGTGCAGTGCCGTGTTGCCCATCTTATCAGGCGCCTAGGAGAAGTGTGTCAGATGGAAAAGCCGATGGGAAAATTGGGGGTATACACTTGCGGTACCCCAAATCCAAAATTAGACTATGAAGGAGACATTAATGGGAGACTTACCCTCTGGTAATTTAACAGTTTGCTATTGAAAATGGCCATAGAAATAGTGGATTTACCCATTAATAGCATGGTGTTTTTCCATAGTTATGTTAGTTTAATGGGAGACATCTGTGAAAAAAAAATCAGGGTGAAAAGATGTGAAATACCAAGTCTGAGCTGAACCTTCCCACCAGTTTACATCTCCTTTGGAGTCATAGAAAGGTACGTACCCGGCCTGGTAAACGTTAACAAAAAACTATGGAAAGATCCACCATTTTCAATGGGTAAATCCACTATTTCGACTGGGCCATTTTCAATAGCAAACTGTTAAATTGCCAGAGGGTAATTTCATAGTCAACGGAGTGGAGATCGACTCGGAATACTGGAACCAAAGTAATGGCCGGGAAGGCCGGGAATGCTGCAGAAAAATCACGTTCGGCGGGACCATTACTGGATTACCCCACTCAGTAAATAGGTTTTGGCACTGGCCGCGGCATGATGAAACACGAAGCAGAATTTTGTCTGGAAATTGGAGATTTAAAATTTAGTCTGAAAATGGACCCCCAAATGGTTAAATAAAGGCGTTTTCCCCACAATGATAATCTTGGTCAGTCTCCCTCAGTCTCCCTACTTTTGAACAAATCTAAGTTGATATGGTTGCTGATATAATTGTATCCCCTTGTATCTCTCTTAACCTCTGATTGTTTTTGGATGTTTTTTTGTATATCTTGGGGAAGCCGACCCTGCCCACACAGCGACCTGAGTTCCCCGCAAAGTCTGGATTTCTATCCAAAATGAGCGCAGCAATTTGTGTCTCGGCAGCGTTTCATCAGGGCTTGGCTCAGGGGTCACGGACTGGTGGCGGAACATGATCTTCCCCATGAATGGGTATATCCCCTGTGCGAAAATAACCCATGTTGTTCCAGAGTTGTATGTAACATTATATAAATTCTTGCAAAGTGCAATAGGAAACCAGATAGAATATTCGACATATATATACATATATGTATACAAATATATATATATATATATATATATTATATATATACATGTATTATATATATACATATATTATATATACATATATTATATATATACATATTATATATATATACATATATTATATATATATACATATACATATATTATGTATATATACATGAGAAACGCCTATAGCCTATAACCGAATGATACAGGATACAGTTTTTGTTGTAGGATATCCCAGCAATGTGGAACCGGTCGCGCCCGGCTGGGATTCCAGACATCCCCGAGCCTAGCGCGCTGTGCTTCACCATGGCCAGGAACAGAAACGAGGAAAGTTGATACCCTCTGGTAAACTAACATAGCTATGGAAAATCACCATGTTTAATGGGAAAATCCACTATTTCTATGGCCATTTTCCATAGCAAACTGTTAAATTACCAGAGGCTAAGTGACAAAAACATGGCAATGAAAAAAAGAAGAGGAGACACAACAATCGTGGTCATGTAACCGAATCCGGAATGTGAAGGAATAGGTGGCAAGATCATCAGCACGTTTTGCGCGGGCATCTCCCCATGTCACCATGGCAGCATGTCATGATCCTGGGGACGTGATGGCTGATCTCCAACCATTTGTCCCAACACCTCGTGTTGATGGTATTGTTAAGATTCATCCCACCATACCCTCATATATCCCAGCAAATCCCGTACTATTCTTGGTCATTACTATCCCAATTCACCCATGAAAACTCATCCAAAAAACTGTTTAAAGCCAAAAGAAACATATTAAGAAACAGATTATCCTTCCCAGTCATGGGTGGTGCCAAGGGCATTGTTTTACCCACATCAATTCACCATGATTTGTCCAGCTATATAAACTATATACCATATATATAATCCATGAATCCATACTAATTCACCACCACCACTGTGGATGGTTGCGAAATCCTGCACCAGTTGATAGATAGTAAACATCCCATGATTTCTAGGGCTCCAAGCATCCTTTTGGTGGTGCAGGATTTCGTAATGATCCACCGTATGATCACTATTTCATTTCCTAAACTTAGGATTTAAGTCTCTATAGTGTCAAAACCAATGTATATCCATGTATAGATAATATTAAATCTACCAGCTATAGATGATTTTCCCAACTAGAATAGGAATGTCCGTTATAAATTTTAAATCATCCACATCTAGATAGGGAATTTCCCTTATAAACCATCCATTTGGGGTACCATTTCAGGAACCCCCCATATATGGGCCACGGTCAATATTTGGTATATAGCTCCAAGTCATCAATGTTTGAAGAGTGTATTGTTGTTTTTCAGGTTTTGGTATATAAGCAAATGTTATCGTTTTTTGAAGAGAGTATTATCGCTTTCCAAGCCCCAGCTCAATTTCAAAAAAACATGTCTCGAATACTACTCTCCATTCACCTAAATCTTGGCTGTTGCCCAAAAATATATGCCCCTACAAAAAATTCCCTATATAGATTTAGATAGGCATTTTTTTCCTTTTAAAAAAACAATATCCAGCTATTGGGGTACCATTAAATCCACTATAAATACCCATTAAATCCCATGAAATCCCATTAAATCCATTCTAAATCCAGCTATTTCACTATAACCACTATTAAATCCACTATAAATCCACTATAACCACTATTAAATCCAGCCTTTTGGGGTACCGTTTTTCAGGAACCCCCCATTTCGAAATGCCGCGAAGAAATCTCCACCTGGCAGCGAAGTGCAACGGCGTCAGTCCGAAGGTGGCATCTTCCGCCTCCACGCTGACCTGGTGGAAGAATCCATGGGGAAAAACGTGGAGAGCTGAGCAATCCATGGGATGCTTGGGATGTTAACTATGGGATATTAATAGTGGTTAATAGTGGTTAATAGTGGTTAACTAGTGAAATGTAGGGAACCCCAACATAGCTGACATTTATGGATGTTCATCCAAGTAAAATTGATCATACCATCTGGCTATTTGTAACAGTTCGCCATGGAAAATCACCATGCTATTAATAGCTAAACCATCTATTTCTATGGGCCATCGAAAAACCATGGCGAACTGTTAGTCATAACCAGAGGGTAACATATAGATGTTGACTAGTGAAAATTAGGGAACTAAATGGAACTAATGTGTTTTTTAAGATGTTCAACTATAGTAAACATGTTTGGAAACTTGAATGAGCATGTTTTTTTCAGAATTGAAACCTCTTTAACCAGCCGCGTGATGGGAGTCGGCAAACTAGCAACAAAGCACAAATTGGGATTCCAGTGATTCCGGCTGATGGATTCTCGATCAACAAAGTCTTGTACCTTCAAACATCTTCAAACACTGGGGAAACTGAATCCACATGGATAAGTGGATTATATGGAATATGGATTATCCATGTGGATGACTGCGTCAAAATTGCGCGAATCCATATGGGAATCCATATATACATATATGATCATATATGTTGCTAAATGAGAAGTGGAAGCTGAGGTAACAGGGGTATATTAATGGATAAGTTCAACATTGGACTGTTCCTGCAGCCAAAATGGCGAGCAAGATCCGCAACATTTTTTTGGAATATCACCACAAACTATGCAAGCTATGCAAGGTGGGGTCATCAGTTTGTTAGCCAGGTTGGTTTCTGAGTAGCTCAAGCGCATTTAACTATGGTTTTTATGGTAGATGTATAGATCATGTTGGTTTTATAAGCGAACTTATAACTCGACACCACCCTGTGGGGAGTTTCGCAAACCAAAGCTGAAAGTTGGTCAGCTGACGGTTGGAACATGAAAGAATATCAAAGAATTGAGCCATGAAAGTTATACCCTGGCTGGTTGCCCTCTGGAAATTTAACAGTTTGCTATTGAAAATGGCCCAGTCGAAATAGTGGATTTACCCAGCTAGAAAATGGTGGATCTTTCCAGTTCGTTTTTTGTATGTTTACCAGAGGGTAACCGAGTAATTTCTTAGGACTTATATGACCTAATTTCTGGGGATTCGATGACTACCATAGTAGGGACCCCATCTGGGGTCAACCCCCATGGGCCCGTGGGCTGCGCTTGGCTGGATCCGGCGGAGAAAAAAATCAAACGAACACAGAGGAAGTTAGATAGAGTTTTGTTCAACATTGAAATTTGGGGTCTGGGGTGGCAAAACTTGGTAGATGTCTGTAGGGTTTGATTTTTTTGTCCATCTACTGTACGTTCAACCTCTGTCCAACAAGTATGGTCCCTTGGTGGGATTTGGAGAACTATTTTTATATACAGTACCCAAAGCCAACAGCAAAGATGGGGGCCTTTACTCTTGCCAATAAATATGCATGGGTATCTGCTGATATCTTCTATCACTAAGGGGGAATTTCAACTAAGCATGGAGAGTAGAATCACTGCAACAACCATGGGCACATCACCAAAAACAATAGTACTGCCAACTCGGAGCAACATAGGCTTTTCAGAACAAGAGTTGCAAACACTCACTGGGAGTGATAATTTTTTTAGAGGGAGCTTGAAATAGGAAGCCCAGCACTGTGTTTCATTCGATTCTGAGGGTTACCAGGGTTGAACACCAAGTCCTTGGGAGCATGGGTCATCCACTCACGAAAATTTCGATTCACCGAACGTCGTTTCTGCACTTAAAATGTCGCAAGCTTTTCCAGCTATGTGCACCTTGCTACAAAGAAGTTGTTTTGGATTTCTGCATCAAGCATAGTTTTTGACTGTGCCACACCTTGGGCTTGGTCAAAAGCTGCTGCACCAGCGCGATGTCTGGCCTACCAAATGGGTACATGCCAAACATACCTAATGTTATGGCAATGGTATGGCAGATTCATGGCAAAATCAGATTTCAGTGTGGATATGGTATATATACCTATACATAGGCAATATATGATATGTGGGTCTGACAGTAGAGTATCTTGATAGAGAAGATTAGGTCTTTAACCAGTTGATTTTGGGATATCCGATGAAATCGGACAGCTGGTTCATTCGAACAAAATGGAGTGCCGGAGATTGGATTCCCTAGAAACTTGATTACCCTCTGGTAAACATACAAAAAACTATCTAAAGATCCAGCATTTTTAATGGGAAAACTCACTATAAATGGCCATGTTCAATAGCTATGTTAAATTACCAGAGGGTAACGATTACTAATGGCTACTTGCCACATCTGCAAAATCTGGCAAATGGGATCTAGACTTAACAATTCTCCTGGTTTCAAAATGGATACGGAGGTGGGTATGACTGGTACATACTGGTATATATTCAGTCGGCAAATTGCCAAAGTGGATGGTGCATTTCACGGAATTCACTGATGAAAAACATTGAAAAGCGATACAGTACATGTTCCATGTTCCATTGCGAGTATTGAATACACACTCTTACTTTTTGGTTGATTCCATTGAAATTCTGGTTGGGAAACATGGTTTTTGCTTTGTCATGGATTCTACATGCGTGACCATGATGACATTTTTTTTTAAAAAAAAGAAGATTATTCAAGGGCAACCGCGGCAGGGACTTGCATTATGACATCATTGTCATTGGGAGGTCAAATTTTGCAGCTCCCATACTCATTGTCCTTAAGCAATTGGAAGCAATGGTTACTTCAAAAAGTGCTGCAAAGGTTTGAAGTCATTTAAAAAAATGACCTGAAAAATAATTTTTGATACTTCAAAAAGCAATGGTTTGTGTTGAAGTACCCGCCTTTTAAGGCACCGAATTGTTGTCACTGAGACTGGCACTCATCAGCCGACATGCATTCCACCAGTGCATTCTCCTCAGAATCAACTGCCAAGGATTCACAAGCCCCGATTCACAAACCAGGTGGATTAATAAGTTCATAACCCATAAGAATAGTCCATTATATAATAACCCATGGTGGATTAATAACCTATTATAATCCATAATAATCCATAATAATTCATTCCATAATAACCCATAATATTCCATAATAACCCATAATAATCCATAATAACCCATAATAACCCATAAGAATCCAACATTAACCAGCCAGCGATTTCTGTTTGATCTGCTGGTGGCACGTTGGGATCCCGGCGTTGTTGGCCGCCCACAAGTGGTCTGGATGACCCTTCACGGCCAATGCCCTGGGCGCGAAAAGCATAGGATTTTATGGTGGTTTAATGGGATCTAGTGGGATTTATAGTGATTTAATGGGATTTTATAGTGATTTAATGGGATTTAATGGGATTTAATGGGATTTTATAGTGATTTAATGTGATTTAATGGGACTTTATAGTGATTTAATGGGATCTTGTGACTTCTAATGGGATTTACCCTCTGGTAAACGTTTACATAGCTGTAGAACATCACCATGTTTACTGGGTAAATCAACGATTTCTATGGCCATTTTCAATAGCAAACTGTTAAATTACCAGAGGGTATCTGCCATAATTTGGATATCCTAGGGATATGACATGGGATATGATATGGGATATGATATGGGATGTGATATGGGACGTAATGTGGGATATGATAATGAAATTTCTCAGCATCGACACTAAAGAGCCCCTCCACGGAACTCGAAACAATGCCCCTTTCAAATGGGCAAAAACACCTCCTCCATAGCCTGAACATCATGTTCATTTGATATCATCCAAATATCATCCAGATATCATCCACTCAATGGCCACTTCAGGAACTTAAATTGGAGGTACCTACCATAGAAAAAAGGCCTATTTTTCAGGCCTAAATTTCAGGGAATATCCCCACAATTCATATGGCCTTATATGGTACTAATGTACCTCCATTTTAGGATCCTGGAGATCTCCCATTGATCCACATATCATTCAGATGTCACCAGATCTCCGACAGAACTACCAGGATCAGAACAATTAGCCCCCGCTACTGGCTACCGGACTCGTCCCAAAAGGATCTAGGCTTCTCCTGGCGAGATGTGATGAAATACATAAACCATATATGGGGCCTCACACATATGTATATATATATATATCCATATATAATCAGATATAATCACATATCATCAATTATAATCAAATATAATCACACACATATATAACTGGTTGGTGGTATACCTACCCCTCTGAAAAATATGACTTCGTCAGTTGGGATGATGACATTCCCAACATATGGAAAAATGAAAGCCACGTTCCAAACCACCAATCAGTAAATGTCAACAAACAATCCCCCAGGTCTAATTCATGGATTTGTTCTGGAACATCTGATGTTTTAAAACCAAGGTGGCTCACTGGGAAATCGCTGAACTGAATGAATAACTGGGGAAAATCATCAATAAATGGTGGATTGTCCATTGCCACGTTTGATTACTATAGGGTACAACAAATTTCTACACACACAATCGCCCAAGTCAGGGTTATATGACTTTGTTTTTATTGGTACCATATATCCATTCTCAATTGAAGAATTGTTTGCACAAGTAAATACCTATCCATGTCTGGTAAAATTACGGCCTTTGTTTACTGGGTTTTAAAAAAAAAAGTTACGACACTACGAATTCTTGACAGCCAATCTCTTGGTCTCGCGCCACAGTTCTCTTCGTTCTGTGTTTTCGAGATTGGGGTACCCAAAAAACATTGGCAATTGAAAACCCGTTGGATTGGGATGAAAAGCGTTTTTCATAAAAGCCAAAATCTCATCATGAAATGACAAACCCATATGCGAACCATGGTGCTGGAATATTTACCAACATTAGCCCTAAAATCACCCAAATGTAGGTAAATATACCATACATGGAACATATGACAAATGTTGGATTTGGGGGTCCACAGATGTCCGACCAGGCCGCACCTGCACTTTCTCCTGTACCGGCCACGCCGGCGTGAACGGTGAGGTGATAACTTAGATACCCTGGTGATAGAAAATATCCGTCATCAAACATGGTAAAACATGTTAAAACTGTGTAAAAACAGTTTAAAACATTATAAAACTATACATTTCTAAGTTTTCACTTTCAGGTGACGATCTTTTTCCATGCCAACTTTCGTTGTTTCTCAGTTTTCCAAAACGCCCGCGACGTGCCAACTTTCGTCTTCGCCGTACCTCCTCCTCGTCCTTCAGCCGGGGGTAACCTTTGTGGGCGCACCAATTCGCCAAGACCTGGGCCGCGATGGGACCACCAACCGTGAATTTCCGGAGCAACGAGTGGCAATTTTTTGAGGGGAAAAAACGTTGTTTTAGGTTTTTTTTTTAAATCATCAGATTGAATGGGAAAATGATATAAATATGTCATAATATGTCATGGTTTGGGAAAAGAAGAACATGTTCGGTGGTTGTTTTGACGAACAATACATGGAAAAATTCGTTTCGGCAATGGATCCGGTGGCCTTTTCCCGATGCCTCGCTGCGACCAGACATGGCTCTCTTGTGCCCAAATCTCTTCGGAATGTTTGAATACACCCATCCGCTTGAAATACCCTCTGGTTATATAACATAGCCATGGTATAGATGGCCCATAGAAATAGATGATTTTCCTATTAAAACCTCCATGTATAAGGGATTTTCCATGGCTATGTTACATAACCAGATGGTAATTACAAACGCGTTGGTTGAAACACGTCAATGATTTTTCCTGATCACTAAACCGACTTTCTGAGAAAACTTGGGGGGCACCAAAAAATGATCATCCGAGATCATCCACTTATTGAGCTCAATAAGGTTTCCCCTTTTCAAAGGGAATACCCGGCCTGGTCAACGTTAACAAAAAACGATGGAAAGATCCACCATGTTTAATAGGTAAATCAACGAACTCAATGGGCCATGGCTTCAAGTTCGCAAACTGTAAGAAATGACCAGAGGGTAAATCCAGATTATTCGCCAAAGAGAACTGATGCTTATTCCATTGATATTCCCAGATTTATAGATGTTCCAATGTTCCAATGATGTAGAAATTTTAATGAGGTTTTACATTCCCACGGTTTATTCCATTTGATATTTCCAATATAATTGAATCAGGTTGAATCTAAATTAATATCAATGGGATATTCCATTTAATATCATATAGATTAATTGATCCATTGGAATATTAATGGATCTAAATTATATAGATATTGGAATATTAATGGAATATCAATGGATCAATGGAATATACCCTCTGGTAAATAAACCTAGACCCTGAAAATAGCCAATTTTTAATGGAAACTAGTCTCCCAACCCCGTTTTCTGCCGGGGTCTATGTTAATTTACCAGAGGGTAGATCTATATTTCCATGGATATTCCAATGTTGCCATGGAGATTTCCCACCCAAAATTTGGAATTCACCTCCACCCATCATTCGCCCTAAGTTGCGGACGGCTAGAGGGAGCACCTGGTGAACCAACGGTGGCCGAAGTTCGTGTGACGTTTTGCCGCGGGGATTCTATACAAAAGTGTCGAACATATTCTACAATATTACTCTAAATGGTAGGAATTACACTGGGCATTTTTTTCTATCAACCTACTTGTTGGTTGCTCGATTTTGGTGGCAAGTTCTTCACCCACCAGTTCCATCTCCACCCAGCCATTCTTTGTCATCCCATCTATCCCCCTGATTCATAAATACATCTGTGCATATCCGTGTATATATATATATACACACACAGCAAGCCCGAAAAAAACAGAAAAGGTAAAAATCCCAATAAAATAGTGATGAAGTATTACGTTTCTATCTTTTTTGTGATGACTAGTATATACATACTTACATACCTACGAGTATCATGGTGTTTACGTATGCCATTTAGCCTAGACCTATTGTTCTTCACTTTATAATGTGTGATTTACCATCTGGTTATTTAACATAGCCATGGAAAATCACCATTTTTAATAGGTAAAAGTCTATAAATGGTCCATTTCCCAAGGCTATGTTAAATAACCAAAGGGTAAAATTTGCCCAAGGAAATCAATTACGCTTCTACCTTATCGGGCATTACTATTCTCCGCCGACCCCAGCATCAGGACTATTGGCAGAATATATGTCAGGGTAATTGTCCAAGCATGTGGGAAATTGAGGTACAATACATGTCACAGTATTGCGGTGAGGATGGGGGGCTCAAAGGAAGGAAGGATTTTTTTCAAAATGGTATATAGATGGTTTACCCATCTATTTCTATGGTTCACTTCTGATATTATATGATATTATATACCATTTATCAACTCCCTGTTCTTATGATTTCTTATGTGCCAGCAAGAAACAGACCAGACGGAATCATACGGAATCATACGGAATCATTCGGATCAGTTCCGTTCAAGTCACAAAGTGAACAGAAGACGCAGCTTCCGGTTTGTTGACTTCCATGCACAGGATCAACACCAACACCAACAACAACAACAACAACAACAACAACAACAACCAACAACACCAGCAGCAGCAGCAGCAGCAGCAGGAGTAATAGCAACAACAACAGCCCTTGTGGCATCGCCGATGTGCCAAGCTCTACAATATATGTGATATGTGTATATATATATAATGTGTATGATGTCTGTGTCAGTATCCCAACGATTTCCAAATATCAAGCCCGTCAACCAAGCACACCGAGCACAAGTAGATGATGGGAAACCCTCAAGTAACTCGACCCAACCACCAGTTCCGTTTCCACCAGACCTTGCGCACCACGCGCACGCTCTTCCTGGACGCGCGCGCGGCCGCGGGGCTCGTCGGAGGGCTCTGACTCTTCGACGGGCTGGTGCCGGGAGCTGCTCGGGAGGCGCGAGAGCCTGGTTGAACCAAGGTGGATATGCATAATGTGCGTGTGTCATGCTGAGATAGTATTGGAATATATACATAATATATATATATACATACATATGTATATATATATATATACATATATGTATATGTGTGTGTGTGTCTGTTTTAATTTATATTGGATTTGGATTTATCTACATGTATGCCATATACATAATGTATGTGTATATATATACCAGACAAAACCAAACATGGACAGACATGCATAGGCAGCTCAATGGCATTCTTTGTGAATCTGCATACCATTCATACCCCCCCATCCGACATCCGACGCCTTCCTTGCTTGCTGGCGCCTGAAAAGGGGGCCATCGAAAATATCGGAAAATGATGGAAAACCCGTGTGTTTCAATAGTGTCCCTCTTTTTTCATCAACCAACCAATGGGAAAAGGACATCTATGGTGTGTTTGAGGTATATTATATCATTTCAAGATATTTCAATGCATACTCATATGATTTGCCAGAGGACAAAAGTAAAGACCCTGTGACGAAAATGGATCCATACTGCTCTGACCGTGAATTGTTTGGGGCCACGCATCACACATTGATGGTATCGTGGTGAAAACTCTGGTACTAGGGGATTGTTTTCTGAATTTCCCTCAGCTTGCTGATTCTTAACCCTTGCTACAGCCTCAACTTGTGGTCGCCCTTTGGGGAGGTACCGAAGAGATTTCCATCATTGCAAGTAGAACTCCCTGGGCCCCAACCCAAACCACTAGCGAACATGGTGGTCTGTTTCAGACCAACCAGGATTCTGAACCAGGTGACTATAGTGATTCAGACTAACCCAAAACTACCAACACAAAGCACAACACAACACGGGACCCCTTAAAGGAGGCCCTAAACTGGCCATTCAGACCCCTCCGGTTCACCTTGGCGATCCTCGGAGATTGCAGAGAACCCAGGACGTGGAGAAAAACGACAGTCATCCCGAGTCATCCCTAGATGGAAAAGTAAATAATTCACCATCAAATTACTAGGGATTTACTTAGTCACATCTATTTGGAGATGACTCTATATATATATATAATGTTATATATATAATTATATATATATGTATAAATGGAATCCTAATCGTTCATGCATTGATTTAAGGCAAAGTCTACAGGAAAACATGGCTGTGACTGCCACCCAGTTGTGGCGGTCACATCCCCATCTTTGGGGGCACCCATCCAGCTGTTGCTTGAAATACTGTGCAATTTGGCTGCTTACCATCCAGCTTTCGTTGACATCCCATGTGCTTCCTCAGCAAACTCTCTAAAAGTTGTGTTTGTCCATTGGAATTCAAGTCCTGTTTTCGTTGCATTCTTGTTGCTGCAAATCCAATCTTGTTCAAATTCCAGCCTACAGTACTATTGTTGCTTAGGATCCCATTTTGGTCACTTCGATTGAAGGAAAAAATTACGAGAACCTCCTCATCTAGCGTAAAACATGCAAAGACCATTAAAAACAGTCCATCCTGGATGTCTTAATTGGGGTACAACTCGGCATGACCTGTACAACCATCATTGATCTCTCCATGTATCAATCATCGGCAATACATGTTTACCCGCTGGTAATTTAACATAACTATGGAAAATCACCGTTTTGAATGGGTAAATCAACTACGTATTTCTATGGCCATGTTCAATAGTTATGTTGACACAACCAGAGGGTAATCTCCCTGACCCTGACGTCGGCCATCACCGAGACTCTGATCAAAGACCGTGTCCGGATCCGCAATGGGAAAGCCCAGTTTCTCGCCGGAACCCAGTGGAAAAAGCGCCCAGAAAATCCCAGATGTGGTGCTCCCCGATCCACCCCGTTTTTTGGGAAAATGGGCATTTATAGAGATAGAATTCTCAAGTTTCCCAGCCCATCAAAGTGGCAAACTCTTTTACCTACCAGTACCATGGGTAGTACATGGTAGTACCATGGGTTTCACCCCTGAAAAATGGAATATGCTGAATCCTCAAAAATGAGAATCATGGGATATATCTGAAGTGATGGCAATCTTCGAAAGATCCTGATGGACTCCTGGCTGAATTATTGGGAAATTCCCATCTTGAAAAACGGACCCCACACGGACGGATTTTGGTCCAAAACAGTGAGATTTTTGGGACTTTGACCCAGCTGGTGAAGCGATCTAAGAAGGCAACGGAAAGAGTGATGTAACATGATGTAACAACCGTTACCAACTGGTGGGTAACCGAAGATTCTTCACCATCTCAACCAAAATAAGTTAATAAGCCTGGGCAGCCTGGTCAAATTTGGAGAAATAACATAAAATATCTACATTCGCTCATATGAATCAACTTCAAAGATTGTTCACCTGTTTACACACTTCAAAACTGGATGGATTTGTTGATTTTGTTGGCAATTTTGCGGAAATAAAACCTCAAATCCAATTCCCATGATTTCCGTTTCGGAGAAGATCAATCACCATTTGAAAGATGAACTTTCACCATGGAATTTACTGTACCCTCCGGCGTCATCAAAGGTTCATCAAAGGTGGCTCGAGAATCCACTACAAATGGAGCTTTATAGCTGGGAAGATCAACCATAAATGGTGGATTTTCAATTGCCATGTTTGACTATAGCAGGGTAACCATGGTGATTAGTTGATATGTTCAACTTTTGATATGTTCAACTTTTCAGCAGGGTAACCATGGTGATTATTTGATATGTTCAACTTTTGCGATTCATGACTGGGTGATTGCCATGGATCCTACCACAAGGAGTCCGCTCCTGCAGCCGTTGGTGAGCTTCTTTGAAATCCTGAAAAAACAGAGTTCGGAAGAACACGAAAACTTCGCCAGGGTGTATGCCATAATTAATATTAATTAATAGGGTTTCAACATGTTTCAACCATCCAAGGTGGTGCAGGATTTCTCAACCATCCACAGTATCAGATATCATTCTTGTTTTGAAACATGTCGCCTAGAAACTGACGATCTCTGACGAATACTTGGATACGAACAACCCCGCTTTCGCTGGCTTGGATCCACAGCCCGTGTGGCCCCAAGTAAGTGGTCCGTAAGGTTTGGGTTGACACTGCTGAATGCGGGGAACTGATTGGTAAAATGGTTGTATCATGTTGTATCATTGGAAATTGTCCCTCCTGTTCATTGTATACCATTGTCTGAAACTTCAAGGATCTTCAAGGGGGGTCTGTTTGGTAATGATCTTAAAGAGCATTGAATATCGAATATCCCTAATTTTTGTCATGAGGACAACTCATAGAACGCTTTTTTAAAACATCAGGACTAAAGTCAGGCTCGCTGAGGCCATGGAATCTGCTTGGATTGGCGATCACCAGGATCCATTGAATCCATCTTGGGCAGTGGTGAATCGAACTTCAGGCAGTGTGTCAAAACCAAACCTTGTACCCCTGTATTTTCTTCACATCAAGTCATAGCTGGGTTAAAATGGATGTGTTCATAACCCCCTAAAAATTAGGTATGAAATCATAGGTATTGATCCATAGCCAGGTTTCTACAAGATCCAGTCATCGACTCAACCTCCCAGCAAAAAACTGCCGATGTCCAACGAATTGCATCATGAAGACACCCTCCACTTAACGATCTTTAGACAACTCCTTCGAAAAGAACCCCTTTGTCATTCCAGTTACCGGTAATCCTGATTTGGTTAAGAACCCAGCTTCGTGAAAATGGAGTATGAATCTGGGTAAATATGCGAAAATTATAGTAATTCAGTAACCTGAAATGTTCAGCCATTTTGGGATGGTTCCTCTTATTAATTAAGCATGATTCCAGGCTTCGGGAGACCAGTGAGGTCGTGATCAAATTTACCCAGATGAGGCTATAATGGGATGAATTGGGAATATAGTGACAACATGTGACAACTGAGAATATGAATGATTTTCACAAAATGCAATAATTATTGATCATGACAAATAACTATGACTATGACTATCACCAATAACTAGTGATATTTCATCAATTCACTGGGTAAATAACTATGACAATACCGATAATTTACCCAGATGAATGACGTCATGATCTCCAATATCTGCCCCTCGTAAGGCGAGGCACATCAATGTCAAGCTCCGTGGGAGGAACCCAAACTTCTTCAGTTTCGATCCTCAGCTCCTGGGTGAGGAAAATCTGAACCCGTCTGAACCCCGGAAACTCTGGGTGTTTTCCCATGGGAAATATGGAGGAAACTATGGGTTTTCCCATGAAATACTGCAAATGCAATTTCAGCCATATTTCCCGCAAACCAACCCAATGATAAGAGTCGCAAATCGTCACAAGCTGAAATAACCAGTGAAAGGTCAAAGGTCCAGAAACATCAATATTATGCAATGATATACCCTCTGGTAAACATTTAAATAAACTATGGAAAGATCCACCAATGTTTTTGTGGGAAAATCCACTATAAATCACCATGTTCAATGAGTAGTTTACCCTCTGGTAATTTTACGTAGCTATTGAAAATGGCCATTAATAGTGGATTTTCCCATTAAAAATGGTGATTTTCCATAGCTATGTTAGTCATTACCAGAGGGTAGATAGTGTGGCAAACTACATATGCCGTGTATTGCCCTGCTGGCTGGCTTTGGTTCATTGGTGCTTCGGACATGGACCTGAATCGACCTGTGGGAGTAAATTGGATCCATTTTTCGCAGAACTGCCAGGGTTTTTGGAGACGTCCTGGGTTCCTGGTTCACAACTCGAAGTATTGTTAGTGATAACCAGGAGTGTATGGTATCATTTTATCTAACAATACTTCGATATAAAATGATACAGGGATATTTCTTGGTATCCTTTATATCATGTTATATCCCTGTATCCTTTATCCAAATTCTAGGCAGATTATCCAAAAAGATGGTACCGGAGTGATGGAGTGAAACTCGGTGAATTAGAATTCAGACCGGCTTTCGTGGGGTTTGTTTGAAAATTTGAAAATCGGTTCCACCAATTCCATCCCATATACCATAAACATCCATAAGCTGTTCCCATTAAATAGCCATGAAACCACCATTGGTTACGACATCGGCTCCTTCTCTTTCTCTTTGGCTACTTTGCTTAAGGCCTCGGAGAGATGCCATCTTGCTGTTTACCCATGGTGAGCAAAAGGAAGCAAGATTCAACCAGCAAAAAGTGGGGATATAACCAATATAAAACCAGCAAAAAATGTGGATTTAATGGATATAACTTTGATATAACCAACAAAAACTGGGGATTTACTGGAACCACTGATGATACCACTGATAATTAGTAACTGCTTGGTGTTCCTGGGGTTAGGCCCAATCAAAGCTGGGACAAACCACGAAGTGGGAACAAAAATGATCAACACCGATCGGATCTGTGGCATGATCAATCCATATTCAGGTCAGAAACTTATCCCAAGATGAAAGTCAACCGGGATTATCATCTCAAGTTTGATAGAAAAACCATGAAAAACCAACAAATATCAACAAGTAAACACAAACTACCTACCAGACAAGGAACTGCCTGAAAAATACCATAGAATGACAATTTGCCCCGATCAAAAAGCAGATATTGGCCAATGAGTATAGCAACAATCTTCGAGACGTTTCGGGTGACCCTTGAAACCTGGACGATCCAATCCAACCTGGAAAATTCACCTTACCTGGCAGTGCCCCTGGTCGTATCCCCTGGGTTCCAACGGATTTCAAAAATCCAATCGAAATTGAAATTGAACGATAGAAAAAAGAAGTTGGATCATTTTGACCATCTTCTTTAAAGACGAAAACAAGAAAAGATCTGGGGATAACGAACATTTTAAGGTGGGATCATTTGACCATCTACAGCCCAAACAATCTGTCAGAAGATCCCAAATCTGCAGCGCTGTGTTGGGCTCCGAACGGCTTGCTCCTCATCAGATTCACTCTCAAAGCCTAGGTCTTGCCATTGGTGCAGGGTACTTCTGGGGAAAATGGAGGGATTTTGGAGGTTCCAAAGATTTCCAAAGCATAGGATGTGTGGATTTTCCCAGCGAAAATTCCCCCATGGCTGATTTTCCAGCCACGGCACTGATGACACCGTCGACTGCTGGGGCAGTTTTGTGATGGATCTCTGATTGGACTATTGGGGGCAACACTGTCCAACATGAAAGATGACCAGCCTGAAACACCTCCTGACAAGACACTGCAGCACCACTTGGTCTTAACTCCAAGGGAAAAATGTAAGGTTTCGGCCAGGGACCAGGGGAACACCAAGCGTTTGTGGCTATTTGTTCTCCGATTCCGGATACTGTACCTCTGCTTATTATGCGCCCAGTATCGATGATGCCATTATATTGATCAACTACACCAAGCGCAGAAAATCCGGTCAAAAAGATTCAAAAAGGACATCTCATCAAGATTGAAGAGCTCAAAATTGGGAAAGTTCAAGGCAAGAGCGCCCAATCAAGCGCCAGTCGTCATGTTTCATGGCTGCATCTGCACGAGTACATTGTCCAAGACTTGATGTTGTCTACTGCTTGGTTGACAGGGTTTCCACAAAACAGTTGAGCTATATAACCTTTCCAATGTAAGATACCCTGCAAAGAATAGATAAGTCTTTAGCTGGATGTCAAAAAATATCAACATTTATGGCAAAAAGATGAGGGGTCGGACTCAACTGCCCATCGAGTTGGTTGACCAATAAGCACAGCCCTCACCACAAAGGTTTGCACAGCCTGATACCTCCTGAGTTCCCAGACTCTCCTCCTCCATATCATCGTCATAGCCCAGCTTTTCCTCAGCAGCGCATTTCAACGCCCAAACCAGCTGGATCAGTATATTCCTTCCACTTCCAGCCAATAATTTCTTGGGCAAGGTCAACCCCGGATTAACAAACTATGGCTTATTAGTGATAGGCAGCCAATATTTAGATTATATTTATTGGATGTTGTTTTTCTCCGTCCATTTTTGAAGACTTCTTGATATCTGGTTTTGTCTGAAATTTGGGTGGAATCATCCTCCCCTTAAGTAGCTTGAAAACAAAAAAAACTCTTCGGAACTATTTGCCAGGAAGGTTACATGTTTCTATGGTCCCTAGTGTTTTTGATTGATACCCATAGATTCTTCTTGGTGATATGGCGTCAACATGTCCAATGACTACTATCCCACTACTGTCCCCATTGTTATTCGACATTCACATACATATTTATAACTATATACCAACAATGTATAAATATGATATACCAACTTATACATATTTATAACTACCTTTCTGTCCATTATAATGACTACTATACTTGTTGTCCATGTTTATATGGACCGAAGTCCCCAAAAAGAATACCAACAATGTTTTCAGGATGATGTAGTTGATTTTACCTCTTAATTTCCAGGTGTCCAACTCTTCAACTACTACTTTGGGTTGCTATATCCCATATTATCTTATAGATATATTTATATATATATACTCTCCAGTAGTGAATCACATGGTTTGAATATAGATTATGGGTATTGTAGTGTTGCTCTTTAGTGGATATATATATATATAATATCCACTACTGTCCCATATTATAAACTCATGGTTTTCATGGAAATCTCTTATTTAGTTCCATGAGTTTTGCCCTTTCAACACCTCCATGTACGGGATCCAACCCAAATCCTTCGGCCGCTGGAGAAAAATGTGGGAGCCCCGACCAGTCGCAAGGCGCGGATCAGATCAATGAGCGCTTTCAGATGCTGCACCTGGGTAGGGTCTCCACAGTCATGGCCACCAGTTGTAGGTCAGTTATAAGCCCATTGATGGAATGACCTGTGTAATCAATGGGAGATCTCCAGGATCCTAAAATGGAGGTACGTTAGTACCATATTTTTGGCCATATTTCGGGTGGATATTCCCTTAAATTTAGGCCTTATATATGGTAGGTACCTCCATTTTAGGATCCTGAAATGGCCATTGATGTAACCATTTCTTGCCATTTATAACTAGTTTCTAGGGCACTGCAAGTCTCTAAACTGCTTTCTGCTCCAACAAAGAATGGCAAAATAGGTCAAAAGTGAATGGGATCATGGGTAGATCATCATATAAATAACTATAAATATATATATATATAAATGGGATACCAAAGAAATACAACGAGACCAACATATCGTAAGAAATCTCACTATCTCACTGGGTATCATGGGGATCCAATGGGATGTTTGGGTCCGAAGCTTCGCCGACGCCATGGCATGATAGGCAAAGGATTCGCCCGTGGATTACCGTGAAGCACCCTATCAGTTTTACCCCAAATATGGCAACAATCCCAGTTGATCATGTGGAGTTCTTCGATTGGAAAGCTATTGAAGTTGAAAAACAAGTCACATATCCAGTGACATTGGTGACTAAGTCATCTTGGGGGATTGTTGATGTGATTAATAGGGATGAAATACGTGACGAAACGGTGACACTGGGCAGAATCACTTTTGGCCTATGACGTTCCTATGTGATCAGCTCCCACAGTCCGTCAACTGAGCCAGTTGAACACTTGAGGATTTGGGGAAGGTCAAATCATTTCATACTCCAAGGAATGGGATAGTTAGTATCAAACAGCTATATACCCTCTGGTGAACTAACATAGCTATTGAAAATGGTGATTTATAGTGGATTTTCCCATGAAAAATGGTGATTGTCCATTGCCATGTTAGTATCAAACAGCTATATACTAGATTGTTGTCAGTTGAAACTGCTGGATCTCCAAAATCGGCAGGATTCAGATGCTTAAAATGCTTAAAATGAAATGCGGCAGGATTCGGAGTGCACCAAAATAGATGGAGATCTCACCTCCAAAAATTGCAATATTGAGTTTAGACGGATTTTATCCAAAGGAACAGTGAGTCAGTGAGTGAGCAAGAAGAAAGATGATATTATATATCCGTTTGATCCATCTCTTTGGCGAAATACGGTGGATGGGCCAGCGAAATCCGAATCACCAGTTGATAGGTGGTAAACATCCCATTATCTATACGTAGGGTTTCAACCATCCTTTTGGTGATGCAGGATTTCGCAACCATGCACAGTATTTCCATTGTCCGGGCTGACATCCTGAGGAACTCATTCCCAACTCGGACAAGGTCTGGAACGGACGGAGAACTTGCCCAGCCAGCGACACTAACCATTCCAAGGATACGTCTCCGGAGGGTTTGCCCGAAAAATGGTTGCTATATCCCAACTTTCGGTCAGTTGTTCACGGGAAAATGCTGATCAACCAATCGATTTGGGCGGGGCATGCCCCATTTTCAGACAAGCACACATGGGGCATGCCGATATCTCTTGGTTCCATTGGTTCGTAATTGGGATCTCATTCCAGGTGAATCACTATATCCCTCAAGAGAAAAAGGTTCAAATCAAAACTGACCAACATGTGTGGGTCCATGGGTCCTAAGTTTTCACCGTCACCATGATTCTCGGTTTCCCACCACCAGTGTCGGTCCGATCCCCAACGAAACGTTGCTCATGGTCCTTGCCCGGGAGACCCCGACAATCAGATTGGTCTCTTGCGGCCACAGTTTGGTGTCCTCAGCGGCGATTTTTTGTTGCTGGAGATATACCAAGATCATTGTTCGTTGTAAATTAGCCTCTGGTAAACTAACAGCTTGCTATTGAAAATGGCCATTTGTAGTGGATTCTCCCATTAAAAATTGTGATTTTCCATAGTTTTTTGTATGTTTACCAGAGGGTATGTTTCACTTGGTGCCGGATCTATGCCATTTAGGTGCAGAAGAAATGTGGGCGCACCCAATTTTCTGTTTGAAAGTGTGGTTCTGAAAATAAAAAAACCCTCTGGTTATGACTAACAGTTCGCCATGGTATAGATGACTCTAATCGAAATAGATGTGTTTGAATGATTTACCTATTAATAGCATGGTGATTCTCCAGTTCGCAAACCGTTAGTCATAACCATTTTGGGTAATCACTATTATCCCACTATTAACCACTATTAATCATCCATATGGACTATTATCCACCATGGTTATTATATAATGGACCATTTTTAATAGGCCAGGGACATCCCATCTGTGAACCATGTTGACAGCCATCTGTGAACCGCTTCTCAGCTTCCAGCAGCTCCCCAGTGGGCCACATGCGCCTGCAAGCCATTGGAAAAAAATATTGGGGCCGACTTTAAGCATCAAGAATGATATGGGACTTTAATGAAAGTTCATTGAAATTCATGGATGTCAATAGAATTTCATGGACTTTGATGGGATTTCATAGGGATGCAGATGGGATATATGATGGTTTACCCGCTGTTTTTATGTTTAGCAGGTTTAGAAGTCTCCTAAATGTGACAATGATAGGAGATGTTTCCAACAATATCTTATCATGATGTTATATCACTAAGATGATAAGGTATGTTTCCAACATGATAGGAGATGTTTCCAACATAATAGGGTTTCCAACAATAGGAGATATGATGTTGGAAATCATCCCTATTATCACTCTTAAATGATCCCTGTTAGTTGATTCTTGGAAACATCTCCGGATATTTTCACCAGAGATGGCACTTAAAAGCAATCAACTACTAGGGAGAGCAGTTTTATTAGGGATGACAGGGGTGTAAAATCATATGATAATAGGGATAATACTAGGGTATAAAGTCTAAACTAATAACCAATCAACCAAGAATAGGGGTGGATATCTATTTTGAGACCCACATCCGATTGGGACACGTCTTTTACTTATAGCAATTGTATTAATCAATAATCCTATATGTGTTTTTTCGAGAAACACAAAACAAAAAAGAAACGGAAAAAAAATCGAACAACATATTGTTTTCGAAAAAATCTAGGATTCTCCTTATTGTTTTCGAAAAAATCGATCATCTCCTCTAATATCATTGGGCACTTGCCCCTTACGCCATCGCGGTAAATCATCCGCTGCGGGACGCCTGTGGGAACAGCTGCCGCGCATGTTGCATGACCTCGAACTCAGCTGATGAAATACCGCATTGGTACCCTCTGGTAAACTAACAGTTTGCTATTGAAAAATGGCCATTGATAGTTAATTTTCCCATTAAAAATGATGATGTTCCATAGTTATACCATTTTCAATCGGTAAATCCACTGTTTCTATGGCCATTTTCAATAGCAAACTGTTAGTCATTACCAGAGGGTAATTGGTACTCCATGATTTTCCATGAAACTATGCAGCCATTGGAATTTTTCCCCATAACTATGGAAACTCCCATTGGATGTGGGGGATATGATATTCAACCAGCAATATTCGGTAATGCGTGGGATGATGCAGAGCCTCCTTCATGGATTCTGAAGCACAACACCAAGAAACAAACGCGTCGGCTTTCACTTGTCACATTCAAAATCACCTCAACACCATCTCAGGCGTGTTGCCCATTGAAAATATCTACATGTTTTTTCCCCAGGTTTTTTGGGGTCTCTGAGATCGAAGCAAATTTGAAGCTGGGGCCCAGATCGATGAAGTCCTTATGGCACTTCAAGAAGCGTTCCTGCAGATTCTCCACCACCCTCAGACCAGGCGGCGAACACACAGAGTCGAGGTGCCAATTCCAACTATCCCCGAAGTGGATGACCGGACCATTTATATGAAACCCTTAATCTATATCCGGGGTAAGTAAAAATCCATGGTTTCGGGTGGTGTTTTTTACGCAACACCACTCCGTTGAAATAACAATCTCAAGACCCCAACGAGGACTTGGGATGAAATGAATGAAACTGAGACATGATTCGCAACAAGCATGTATCAATGTCTCACATATTATGTATATCTAAGAAGAAAAAACCTCCAGCAACCTCCAGCAACAGTCAAACTTCACACTCGGATCTGAGAAGCAAGCTGCCAGAGAGGACACGCCTGATGGGTCTTCATGGCATGACCGGCTGAAATTTGCCACAAAATATGGGATGAAGCATCCTAAATCCCAGCTACTTCGGTAGGAGGGGGTGTTGTTTCATCTGACTCTCCTCTTCACATCCTTGTGATCAGAATTGCACGGCCCCTTGCAGGTGGTTTATAGGTGTTCAAAGGTTTAAAACCTTACAGTATGACTATGACATGATTATGATACCATGTTTCAGAACATAAACATTGTTAACATTCCATAACATGCCATTACATTCCGCAGCATGCCATAACATCCCACAACTACCAGCTATCTCGATGTTCACCCGGCTCTGTATGAGATCCATGGTGTCTGACAGTCATTCTCACCACTTGAGTAGCACGACTTGTCTCCCACAAGACAGTCCTGTCCATCTGCCTCGTCTGGATTTGTACCATGGAAAATGATCTGTGTCATCGCTTCTCTTTTGGCAAGCTGCTTCTTGTCCTCTGACAGAAGCCCCATTGCCATGCGGAGTTTTCATTGGTAGGAAACAATCTCTAATTTCACCAGAAATGTGATTATGTATACAGTATATATAATATATACATTAATTCTATATATATATTATATTATATTATATTATATTATATATTATATTATATTATATTATATCATATTATATTATATTATATTATATTATATATATATTATATTATATATATATATACATATATTATATTATATATATAGCCCTCCAAAATTGGAGGTTTATTATTGGGTTTGCCACATGACCTGAAATGATGGGGTGAGAAGCCACTGCAATCGCAGTCACCAGGATATAACTGGCCCAATTCTACAAAACAACATGTTTCCAAGAAGTAAGTCCCAACAGCGTTCCTGTTTTCTGGAGAAATTGCCATGTTTCCTTTTTGAAAAGCCAGCGGCTGATTCCCCTACTCCCCAGAATTGATGGCGAGGTCGGCTGCTGAGCCCATTGAATTTCAGATGACCCAGCCACTATCATCACCATTCCCATTGCCATTTTTTCTCTTCCATTTAAGTAGATTATAAACATCTTTTCCATATTTTTCCATGGGATAAGTGGGATTTGTGTATAGACCATTTTTACATATGCTTCCGCATATAACATATATGTGAAAAATGCTGCCTATCCCCCATGGCGCTGGCCCCTAATAGGCCTTCTTGGCATCCGCCAGCACCGCTTCATCTGCCAGCTGCTGCTGCCGCGAGGGCGGTAGCAACTTGCCTTCGGCATCCGGCAGATCTGGCGGCCGCGGGCATTGCTTCAGCACCTGCCCCGGCTGATTTCGGCCGAGTTCACGGGATTTCTTGGGGAAAATGGGACCGTTGAACCATGAAGAATATGGAATCCAATATGGGACTTTAAAGGAATTTCATTCAATTCACTGGACTTTCATGGGACTTTCATGGAGATATGATGGGATGTATAATATGTATATATAGAAAAAATATTATTTTATATATATATATAACTATACATTATAACTATATAACATTATATAACCACCAATTTGGATACCCGAAACGGTGTCACCAAAAGGGGCTGGGAAATCTCCGAACGAGCCATGGAGGTTTAGTTCGGTGTGAAAATCATCGAACTAAATTCTGGATTTTCCATTGCCATGTTTGATTACCGGAGGGTAACTATTGGGTAGTATGGGAGAAGATTGGAATTTAGAGGGATAAACACCAGGGATGACTCTTTTGTTTATGACTTTGTGAAATGGTTCGTAATAATTGTGGGATAATATAGGGATGAATGGATATATCATCTCCATGATGGCTGATTTGACATCCAAAATAGGAAGTTAGGCCACTGCGACTGCAGGCGCGACTGCCAACATTAGACATCAGGGACTGCCAATAGCCTCAGGTCTAGCAGGCGTCAAAATGTCTGCATCCAGCAGGATTAGGCATGTTTGGGTCAGTCTAGATATATAAAAAAGCAGGGAAAAAAAACGGAGGAGGGGTGGGTTCATTTGCGGGTAAAATTTACGAATGATTTCTGAAAAGCAGTTATACTTGGAGGATCGTCCAAGTACTTGGTGAGTAACTGGGGTTACAACCCATTTAAACATGGGACCACACACTGGGGCCTTACTATCGAGGACAACTCGCCGGATACGATCCGTGGAGAAGAATCGACCATAAAAAGTTGTCACTAAAGGTGGGGAATTATGCAGTGTGTCAACATTTTGGGTAATTATATTATAGTATATTGTATTATTTATGCATCAGTTTGTTATGTAGCGACACACTGAAACTTAGAATGCTGCCAAGTTTTCCAAATTTTTGAAAATTGAATTTAGAATGCCGCCAAAAACCCTGTTTTTTAGGGTATTTTAGAATGCCGGCGTGATCACAAAACCAATGCCGGCATTCTAAGTCTACATTACTAAAACGCATCCCCCTGAAAATACCCAGTCAAAACATGCCAAAACCATGATGGAAGTAAAATCTTCTGATCAAACTTAGATGTGATCATATTTCAATAGATCGATGAAACCTGACTAAGAACCAACATCCCAAAAAAAAACATGCAAAATGTGTCGGTAAAACTTGAAAAATAACATCCGTTGTTGGTGAAAATCACAAGATAGATGCCGGCATTCTAAGTCTACATTACTAGAACGCGGCGACCTGGCAATTCCCACTCAAAACCATGATAGAAGGACAATTATATGATAAACAATTCGGTGGGCACGCATTCTAAGATCTCCATTACTAAGATGCCTCGACTGGAAAAACGGGGCAAAAAAATGCAGGACCCCACTTTTTGGCATTTTCCGGCGTTTTTTTTGCAGCGCGCCATTTCCAAAATCGCATTCTAAGTTTCAGTGTGTCGCTATATTATAATATATTATATTATCCATTATATTATGATCCCCAAAAGGATCAAAAAATTGTGTTTTTCCATCATCAAATGGCAGGAACATGGAACATCATTCATTTCCGGGCCAACCCAGAAATGACTGTTTGGAAGCACTGCCTGGGAAGTTTTCACTGGCAGGCTTCGTGGGCATCCGGGCATGATGAATCTACCCCCACAAGTGATAGCATATTTTGGGAGTGTCCCCCGCAGTTTGGAACTACCTGATCCCTGTGCACGTTGAAAGCCACTTGTGATCCAATGCAGGATTACTTCACATGCATCATCACTTCCCAAGAACAAAACTATGTAATGTGGTAAGCCGTAAACCCAATGATGAACCTTGACTTAGAAGAGGAAAGTTCAAGTTCATTTAATTCATTTAATACGACCATTTCTGACAAATTGGGCATGGTTTATCATTGGCAGGTTTACCAGGGCTTACCATGGTTTAACGGTGATCCACATCATGAAAAAACTCCAACCCATTTTCAATACTTAAATCATCCACAAATGTTTGATACTCCCTCATTGTCGATGTTTACCCAACCTGGTTATTTGTTACATAACCATGGTATAGATGGCCCTAATCGATATAGATGGTTTACCGTTTTTAATAGCATGGTGGATCTTTCCATGGCGAACTGGCAATGTCATAACCAGAGGGTAACTTAAATCCCCATGTTCATGAGCAAATATCCCCAGCGTCAAGAAGTCAGCTTGAGTGCTGGCACCACCGGCAAAGCATTGGAGAGTTCTTCGAGGGTTTCTTGATCCTCAGAGATGAAGATTCTCCGTGAAAAGGTGGGGAGACTGCCGCCGACCTGGAATCCTTTGGGCTTTCCCCCGGAATTGATGGGGGGATCAACGAGCTCATTGAATCATGGCAAAAAAAGTATGTGATCATGTGGTGTCGTACATATCTGAACAAAAGAAGTAAAATGATGGATCTGGCTATGGATCAAATCTTAGAATTGGTTTCAAGATTAAAAAAAATGTGACGTATCTGGTTCCATCATATCCTCCAAAAGAACTAGCTATATTTTGGGTCAGGTTGGGAGAGTCAACTACTTACAGCCTCAATCATCTCATTATTAGGGATAAAAACATGTTTGAAACCACCAACCACGTATATAGCAGTTCTGTTCCCATGTTATCCCCGTTGACACCCACTATCATTGGTAGGGAATATATTTCCTTAGTTTCTTATCAACTCAAGTCTTTCTCTTCATGGCTACATGCCAAGTTTTGCTACTCGTGGCCACGTGCGCAGTTTAAACTCATTAATTCTAGTCATCCCCATGTTGTCTTTTGCTTCCCGTGACTATTCATTGGTCATGTAGCCCCACAAGACCGTCTCGGCACAGGTTTCCTTGCATTTATCGTCCTTCCACCATTTCAAAACTAGCCACGTATGCTGGAGTAAATCCACGTGTTTGCCAGCCCAACTGTCACCCATCCAAAACACAAGAAACATCTGACCCGGCTCGGTAAGCTGAGACCAAGTTTCTAAGAAGGACGCAAGCATTAAACCTCGCTCCTTACCAGTGCATGTGGCCCGCAACCATGGATGATTTGGGCGTGGCTGACAATGGACGATGTGCAAAGATTCTTGGTCGTCATACTAAAGGAAATTATGGTAAACCATCAAATTTTGGGGCTGGCAAACCCATTCATGATCAATCCCGCACTGCCCACACTGCGAAAGCAACGGCGTTCTTGAAGGTTCCCCGCAGCATTCATCATTTTGCTTGGTATCTGGATCAATTTTATTTATTTTGGGGAAAACCATGATCAATTGCATTGTGAAAAGGAACAACTCCGTTTTTTGAAATGCGGGGTTGACGCTGGTTCTTTGCCATGATCATGAAACATCAACCAAGTAGGGGCATCCTTTCTAGGTTGTCACCACACGAAGATGTTCGTGGGTATTTCATTCCACAAGCTTTACATCATGTCCAAACGAACACGGGTTATATTATATATATATGAAAGAGGGCATCTTTCCTGATCGTTTAACGTACTTTTACTCGACCAAGAAAAATGCATTTCGCAATATATATATGTGTGTGTCAACCGGGCGTTGACATATAGATACACCACTATACATGAAAGAGTGGTTCTTGCTGGCTTCGCGGGCGAGCAGCCTGCGGCATTTCCACAAGTCCCAGCCATCAAGGGCCATCAAGCGCCATGGCGAGCAGTTCAAATTGGGAATCTGAACAATGGCCAAGCAAGGCCAACCATGGCCAACCAATAGATTCCGAAGTATCGTAGAAGTAGAAGTTCAGGAGAAAATCACCAAAAGCTGCGGGGCACCACCCCAATGAACAATTACAGTATCAAGCCTTTGGGTGTTAGCCCCCGTCTTGTTTTGTCTAATAACATAGTCCGCGCGTCGTTTCTTGCTGGGTTGCCACTCTCCAACCTGTGAGGCCTGCGATGCCAAATTCAAGCTACGGTACGTTGAATCTCAAGGTCAAAGCGGCTTGGCATTGAGGCCGGCACAACACAAAACTAGAACATCCAGCTGCACACATTCTGAACGAAAATGCAGCTGGTCCAAAATAAAACATGATAACCCAGAAACCCCTCAAGAAATCCGATCGAAACAAGCTAAACAGTAGACGATTCGATCCCCTGACCTCGAAAGACTGATCATGCTTTGGATGAAGCATATTGAGCCCATTTGGGGTGCTCAAAGTTGACCCAAAAACCAGGTGAAAACATGTTCATGATTTGGGGTTTTAAGGTTTTGGCCCACAAATGAAATCAGCTCATTTGTTGGCTCTCAACTTCCCAAGTGTGACCTCTCCTCCTGTAAAATGCCACGTTTTAAAGCCAACATGCTTTTCTCTTGATGAGTACACTTGAAACAATGTGAATTGCAGGACTTCTTCTGTTCATCCTGCAATGTGGAAATGTGAATCCGGGTTTCGAATCCACCTCGCAGCTATTGGGACAGTCTCACAGCATCTGCAGCCTTCTAGACCTGCTTAGCCTTTGAGGCACGTGGGCACAAGATGTGGGTCAAGAATTTTGGGTGCCCGAAAAACAGAATGGATACTGCAGACTTCGGTACTATATCTGGGGGATCAGGCCACAGCACAGAGATGATGTCACCACGAAATCTGGGTGAGTCTACTGGCCAGTGAGTGCACCGAGTTCGGACAGGATCAGCTAAGTGTTCAAAGCATCTCGAGATATTTTCAGTGCACTGCAGAGCAACGCCGGCTACGCCATGCCATGCTCAGCACTTGACTTGGCTCAGGATGAGCACGCTTGAAGTGTTCAGGCTCTCATCGGAAACATCGGTCAGCGCTATTTCTTGAGCACCAACAGCCTGGGACAAGCTTCGGTGAAAATATGTGAAAATCCTGATGGTCCCCAGCATTTAGTGGGTCCCTCACAACAACCTTCGGGCCCCCTCACATAGATGCTCGAAACAGCCCATCTACCGGCTAACAGCTCTGAATTTCCAATCAACTGCCCAAAAACAAGTGGTTTGTAGGGTCGTACTTGGAGGATTATCCCAATAAGTGGTAGTCAGTCTGGTGACTAAGTCCCTTGTAAATGGCTGATCCAATTCATAACTGGGTCAGAACCCACATGCCTTTCGCGGTGACTATTCCGTGGTGTAAACCGATTGTGCTTTCCCGGATTCCGAGCTGGGTGGCCCCACTCCATCAATCCTTGGGCATCGGTGGCAAACTAATAAGAGATGAGGATATATATATATATATGGGTAAATTATAATATTTCACTAACCTGAATTGTTGGGCCATTTGGGGATGATTCCCCTTACTAACCATGATTCCAGGGCTCGGGAGACCAGTGAGGATGTATTCGGATGTATGGGGATGAATGAAGATACATGAGGATGGTATTTTGGGATAGGGATGACTTTCTGTGTGGAAGAACCTGGTGCCATTGGATTGTCTTCAGGACAAGGGGCAGCATGTTGTTCCCACATTTCTACGTGACCATGTCCAGCAAGGAAGGTGGTCAGAAACTGTTTTGGAATGTTTTGGATACCATGACTTTCCTTTCAAACTTCTCATCAAACACAACACCAGGTTTTTTTAAGACTAATTTTTTAAAGCCCCCCACAACAATCCCTCCAACAATTTTTTCAAACATGAATTCAAGGAAAAGTCATTGAGAACTGGGCGATGTGACAAATGGCAAGGCTGTCTTCTTGACTTTTTATACCCTCTGGTAATTTAACAGTTCGCCATGGAAAATGGCCCATAGAAATAGATGGCCCATTTATAGATGGTTTACCGTTCTTAATAGCATGGTGGATCTTTCCGTGGCGAACTGTTAGTCATAACCAGAGGGTATATGTCTTCATTGGATTCATAGATTCAACCCGGCCCGGCACTGCAGGGATCATCCCTAGTCGTGAACGTCACCCCACCAAGCACTGGAAAGTTTGCTGCTCAATTTTTCCGGTACTCAATGAGCAATTTTTCTGTGCCAAAACAGACTTTTTCTGTGACAAAACAGAATTTGTCTGTGCCCAAACAAATAAATTCCTGGTTTTGATGAATATCTTTGGGTGGTATAGAGAGCGCGGCGCTGGTCTAGAAATAACCATCAGAAATCCCTGAAAGGCTTCTTTTCCACAGCAACAAATTTCCGAAGTAATGGCAATATGCAGAATTCCCAAGAAATGTTCATCAAAGATTGGGTTCGCCGCTCATGTGATCCCTGGAAGTTCCAAAATAAAGTTGTCAGGACATTGAGAACACATGTGTTGACGGCGACTAAAAATGGAATGGATGCACCCAATGTGAATGGAATGCAAGCAAGAGAAACTGAGATGTGGGTATGTCTGAAAACAAATTATCTCAAAGCTTGATGGATGATCATGTTTCCCCAACTACAATGGCAATTTTTGGACAAAATGTATGCCCGTTGTTTTAACAAGCCCGTATCACCATTTTGGCAAACCCGGTGTGGGGTCTAATCTAATCCAATTTTCAATAGGTTCTAATCTTTCTATAATCATCTGTATTTACCTAAATCTATATCTTATAAATGGATACATTCATATATGTCTGATATTGTAACTATGATGATCATCGATTATCTATATATGTATCTATGGACTTCTTTATCTGGTGATGTTGCTTTCTTATACCGCATACCTCGCGGTAAGATCTCATCCAGGCTCCCGTGCCAAATACGGATCTGCATGCTCGTAGCCCTAGAGCGTGGCTGCTCCGTGGCTCTTTCGGCTGGTTGGTTAATACTGTGGATGAAAAATCCTGCAACACCATGACTATTTGTTGAAACCCTAAAAAATCATGGGATCAACATCAGTACCCGAGGCATGGCGATTATTTTGTGTCAGAAAGTACCCATCGAGTTGGTTTACCTTAATAAACAATAGAGTTGGGAAGCAGCAAAGTTTCGGGTTTCTCCTCAGGTGGAGATTGAATCAACAGCCATATGTACGAAACCAACAAAGCTGCAGGTTCAACCGACACAGCTGCGGATTTGAATGATGACAGTATTGGCAAAAACCCTGTTGGAACCCCCTTTTGCATTGTAGTGTTTAACCACAGTGACAAAATTCCATATGCAATGTTAACACGTATAGCCTCCAATAGACAGTCTTCGTCATGGGTTTGGGCCAAACGATTATCCTGACAAGAAACAGGAATTGGATGGAAAATGATGGGATTGATGGATATACTCATAAGAATCAGAGACACAGGCATTGGGTACCCCAAAATATGACTTGTAGTTTGCATCATGTTGGAAAATGGGATCTAGCCAACAAGAGTGGGGGGCCATCAAAGGCTTTTGAATGATGAAAGGATATGGCCGGATATGGAAGTCAAGCCAGGGCGCATGACCGTGGTGGCACCGGCAGTGCTCTCTGGATATCTGACATCCAAGTGCGAAATACTTGTATTTAGATCGTCGCACGAAAAAGAAAACAATGACTTTCTCATTTCTACAATATGGATGGGTGTGTTCAAAAATGGGGTAAACCACTATCCCAATGCACTGCAATTTGTATGAGGAAACCACGGAAATGGACTTCGTTCCAGATCAAGCCCCAAATCGTGTTGGTTTCAGTCTTGAGGCTCCCTGCAAGCTCACGCAGGTCGATCAGATTAACCTTGGGAGGCAGCTCCTTTCCGCCAAGCACAGCAGGCCAATTTAGGCCCAGAATGGTCCAGATATCTGGTTTCGGAATGAGACGATGGTCCAATTTGCTTTGGGGACAAGATTGGAAATCAATCTTATGCCTTTCAGAAAAGAGCAGAAGACTTGCTACTGGTCAGGAAAATTTTCAAAAGAAAAGAACTCTGCACACTTGGAATCCCTAAGCCATGAAGCACTAGAACAGTGAGGAACCAAAACCCTTCCAAAGCGCATGGTTTTGGGTGAACATCCAAACTGGCAACTTGCAGACTTGCAACCAACAACTTCCAGTCCTGCTTGATAAGAGCACCGTCTACCGTTGCCATCTGCTCATCTGCTGTATTTGATCCCTGCAAAGAATTCTCCAAAATTGTGTTGACAGAAACAATACTGAGCCACTTGCGATAGTCGTTGCCAAGTACCACACAAGCGTAGTGGTTCTATGTCCACACAACGTCCACGCGATGATCGGCCAAGTCCCCCACATGCCACTTGAATCCAGGATTGTAGTTGGACCAAGTGGTTTTACACCTTGGTCGAACTAAATCTGGCTGAGGATATCCCGTTCCTATCAGGGTGGCTGGACCCTATCCAAACCATTAAAGGATTGGTTGACACCACAAAAAGGCTTGAAACTGCCGGGCCAGGGCCGCGGATCATTCTTTCAAAGGGGATCCTCTTCCAGGAATATCACCATCCTTTTCTCGGATTGTCTCATTGCTTCACACCCAAATGGTGTGTTCTTGTCTCAGCCATCGATGAAATTCCATGAAATTCCAGGTCATCTTGAACTACGTGGATCGAGTTGATTGTTTCGCAGACCTTCGTTGTTTAAAGGCAGGAGTTCTGCTTGATACGTGTATGTGGCCATAGTTGTAGGAGGAGTATTCTAACTTATGAGAGGTATAGCTAATAACCATATAGTTATACCCATGAACGACCTCGGCTGCACTCCCCAGGCACCTGCGCTCGTGCTCAGCGCCATGCGATCCCTAGGTGCGGGATGCAGGCATTGCTTCACTGGGGTAACCATGTTCTATCCCCGCTATATATAATATAGGCAAGATAGGGGTTAGATAGGGCTTAGAAACCACCTATGATGCCTCAAATGAAGATCCAAGCATTGTGGTAGCTGACAAGATCCAAATCTAATCCTAACTCCGCCATCCAATTCTCACCAATTCACAGCTGGCAGTTAAGCCCTAGTCAGAGGTGGACCTGATTTGATACAAACCCGTTGCTCATGATGGCTTCTATACATGAATGTCACTCCATTTATTCCATTCCATTTGGAAACTGATTGGGAACAAAAGGTTGCAATCGCCAAAAATGTTCTGTCCAGCATGGTTTATCCCGTCTTGACTCACCTGCAAGAACTGACATTCACCCAAGGTGATTGTTCCTGCTCCTGCTCTGTTCACAACCGACAGTATCCCGAATGTTGAATGTAGTGCGCAGTCAGTGGGACATGAGATTTATGGACGGTCATCCTGAGGGCCAGACTCCCCAGCTGGCACCTGGCTGATCTGGCTTATGCCTATATAAATCCTTAGGTCTCAGAGAGTGGTACTGGACCGTATTGGGCTTACATCTGATTTTTGATCCTCTGCTTAAAAAAAAACGCAAAGCCCAAGAACTGCACACATGTTTCACGAAATTGCGGAGATCAAACTACAATCCCATGGTAATTCTACCCGGCCAAACGAACGTCCCAAGTGTTGAGGAAGATCATCGAAACAAGTGGTGGATGTTACATTGCCGGGTTTGTTTACCTGGAGATTCATAAGACCAGCACAGGATATTGTTTGCTAGCAAAAGTGAGTCCAAGAACAGTCCATGGCAATGTGCGAACCGGCTATCCAGGTTGTGTATACATGTTGTTTCGCTTGAAGTTTCAGTTTGGTCTGACTACTGGTTGGTGGTTTCAGCAATGTTCATTGCCCTCCAACCTAAATTGTCATCCCAGTTGTTGATATCTGATATCGCTACTTGGCACGCCAATTAGCTAAGTGGTATATAATTCATGTACAACCAGGGTAGACCCATATGACTGGCTTTTAAGATGGTTGTTACTCAATTGAGATGCGCATCCAAGTACTGTAGATATCAACCAGATTCCATGAGAAACATGTTGCGGAGTCATAGCTCAAGCCCATATGTATACATATGTGTACATGTACATATCGGCCTATACATATACATATGATATATATATACGTATAATATGTGATTGTGTGATTGTGCAGAGTCATTGCCTATAGTATGTGAGTACAGTATACATGAGTGGATTATCACCATGTTTACGCATCCAAGTGGAAGGTTATCAGGTTATCGCCATCCCAGAGTTAGTTCCCACCTGAAGGTGCCCATCACAGCTCGATGACACGTCGATGATTTGCGCAGCGTCGAGAGATATCTTTACAATTTTACAATCTCTTAAAATATTGTGATACCTCTACAATGGCCTGTATCATCCTGTATCCCCTTTTTGATTTGCAGCACGAGCATCGATATCTCTACATCTCTCTACAAATACCAATATCAATAGATCTCTCTACAGAAATATCAATATTAATATCTCTATGTCTCTAATAGCAAGAGGATCGATAGATATCTATCGATATCGATCAATTTATCAGCCCAAATTGTTGCAATGTTGGCGCCATCAGGAGGTTGCCACCCTTAGATTGACGAAACATACTACAGTAGTCCCAAACGAGCAGTGCCAACAACTCGGAAAATCGTTGGAAAAAATGTGCATTCTGAAGATTCCCATTGATTATGATAATGATAACCCGAATTTACTGTTTTTTTTTCTTACGGTACCCGAAACGACCATTGTCAACGAATCATGCTGGGTTACATCACCATGTTTGATGTTGAAACCCCGTTTGATTTTTAATTCCCCCACATTCATAGCTAATCAACAAAGATATCCCCATCAAAAAAAAAAGTGTGACCCATCTACCAGCATAAACCAGCTGGTGTTCGTTGAAACTTCTTTCTTGTATTGAAGACTTCTGAGACCATGGAGTGGAGGGTGCTTTACATGTTTCGCTCCACCTGTTGAAGCAGCTTGGACGCGTAGCCAACCTTGAAATTCCCTCCCCTGAAAGCAGGAAAAGACACTTCAACAGGATTAAATTTGGGGTTGTCCGAAAATTAGATATCCCTAAGTAATCCAATCACAACTTCAAAAAATAGAGTATCCCTACATCCATGGGCTAATCACAACTTTCTCCATTAAAATGACCATCAAACGGGGGTACTTCCCCACTAATCACCATTTACAGATGAAATATCATCCCATGTGCTAAATTAGATATATTCCCCATTCTCCATCATTAACCCACCCTTAACCAATATTCGCCTACCATTCATCAAGCTTGAACCCATCTTCCCAAATCTCACCTGTTGATGCGCCGGAGATGGAAGACGCATCATCCGGAATCTGGCTGACTGGGGCTGTCAGATGTCTATCGAAGGGTACCCGGGTACCCTTAACACGGCCGGCCATATAAAGGTGGCACCCTCTGGCCCTCTGGTAATTTAACATAGCTATGGAAAATGGCCCAGTTATAGTTCATTTACCTATCAAAAATTGTGATTTCCAATACGTACAGTAGTGATGTCAGTTTGTCAAGGGGTATTAATTGTATGAAGGCCTCAAGAATGGCAGATGTTCAGCACATCGAATACCTTATTAGAAGCTTATGTGTTATTCATCCTCAAGAATCGAGAAAGGGGATGTCATCTTCACTACCCTCATGTGTGCCACCGACTGCGGGTTTTCTACAAGGGAAGTATGCCCGAAGACTCAAATGATTCCTGCTGGCATGGACACCCTAAATTTCTAAATACCGGATGATAAAAAGTATCAGGCATTGCTAGTACCACTGCCGCATCCGTTCAACTACTTGATGGTTCCAATTTTTTATTCTGAAGCAAAATTCTGAACCTGCAAGCCCGAGAGAAGCACATGTCGTTCAGCGTCATCGCCATGGAAGCTTCAACCGCCAGCATGTTACGGGCAACATATATCTCATGTGGATGTGCGCGTGTGTGAAAAAATGTATACTGTACGCCACGCAAAAATATCAATTTAAATGGATGATGATTAAGCTTAGATGGACTTGAAGACACCTCCAAATGATGGATCAAAAGCCTGCCCAAACGGTACCGCCGCCTCCACGGCTTTTTGGGCCGAAATACATGGGACCTCCGGGCAACGTCGAAGCGTCGGTTCTGGACCCGATGTCCCAATGTTGTGTTCATGCAATGTATGTTGAACATGTTCATACAGATGAAATGATAATTTCATGTTTCAACTTGCTGTTGCTCATCCAATTTCTTCGTCATTGGGTAAAGTCAATGGGGAAATCGATGGTGATAAGGAGCAAAACTTCCGAGAAAACACGTCATCCCCATCAGCTGTCCTTGGTCCTATTTTCCTAGCAACTTTGATACCTAAAGTTGTGGGTTCTGGGAGGCAGGAAATTGCAAGACCTCATCCACGTCAATTTCAACCTTCATCCATTGCGGTTTCTTGGCGATCATTGGGTCGCTTGAAATCACTCGTGTCACATGTACAATATGGAACGGTGTCCCTTCAGTAGAACTGGAGTCAATTTTGGAATATATATATATATATATATCTCCGCATGTCCCTCAATCTTCGAAACGACCCTTGACAGCACAGTGATTGACAAGATCATCCATATATATATATATACAGTATTCATATAAAGTCAATATGAAATTTTCACAGTTTTGAGTCATGAATCCACTGTCTTGTTGTTTGACATTCCTTTGACAAGTCTTGACAAAAACCGCCAGGTCAAACTGAAGGCCGGTGTCAGCTCCATGGGAGGATCTCCCAGCCACGATCCCCGAAGCTTTCCGAGGCGACGACTCTGCGCCAATAGCACCACCGACCATGCCGCTTCACCCAGTACTTGACCTCGGCCTCGCACATGTCAATGGATAGTCCAAAGGATAATCCGAAAAAAATGTGGCAGCAAATGGATAGTCTGTCACTGTTCATTGCTTTTTGATCGCCTCATGTCTATCTTCCGATTCTCCGCGTTTCGTGTAACGAGGCACTGAGGACATCTCCACCATCCCCGAAACGATGATTTCTTTGCGCACCGGTGAAGCTGACACAGCTGCCATGGGGCATCTGGAAACCCCATAAAATCCTGTGACGAATCGTCAGCGTCCCAGTGAAATTCCCATTTTTGAGGAAGGTGCATCATTTTCAGACACAGCCAAATAGCGATTCTGCCTATCATTTCTTCCTGGATCGTCCTCTATGAGTCCATGACCAGACTTCATCTCACCAGTGCCCAAAATACCTTTATTGCTAGCTTTTTGCAGGGGTTATACTACCGAGCGTTGTAGGGATTACCTTCCATCCCGTATGGAAGTCGCTATCAACTAGCGAGTATCTTCGGATGATACCAATGAAAAGAGCAGTGCACATCTGCATCCAAAAATCCCCATGGATTGACTTCATCCAATGTCTTCCAGCTGTCCTAATCCATACGTCTCATGCTTGTTCCATTTCTGGCATTTCTGGATGTCAATGAGTGTGGCCATAGGCCTGCAACGAGATTTCTGGAGGAAACACTGCTGGATTGGGATCAATCTCAAAACTGGAGAACTATGAAGAACTGACTGGAAGTTTCCGATCCAACCCGAAGCGCTGGTTAACTTGGACAGAATGAAGCCAACCCTGACCACGAATCTGAATTTGAAACTCCAAGCTGCAGAAGTTTCACACTTTGGTCCACTTGAAGTGGTTGCGTCTTGAAACTGTGAAACTTGGTGAAAAAGTTCTGGCCCGTCGTCTTGGAGTTCCAGTGAGACAAAAATATAACAGAATATGGACAACCGAAATTGCGTTGAGCCGCATTTACCAGTAAACCATCCTCGATAGCACCATAAATAGATTGGATTGAATACATCCCCAAATGGTAGCTTCAATAATGGGTTTACCACATTGAACACTAGGATAGATTATCCGGCTATTGTCACTGGAACATACTGGAACTCTCTCCGAAGATTCGGACCATGGAAGATGATCTGATCACACCAAGTCCTTGTGCTTTGAAATGTCGTAAAATCAGCGACTTCTTCCAGGGATTAGTCACATTTCGGTCATCGAGAAAGAAATGGGAAGGGGGTGGTCTGGCCATTTTGGTCTCTTGGCGATCTTGATGAACGATTCTTCGGCCCACTTGGAGGATCAGTCTGAAAAAACGACATGGCTAAAATGCAATCACCACACTTCCGTGACCTACCAACGAGGATTGTTACAGTAAGCTGCTACGAAGTGGAACGATCCATCAAGATGGAACGGGAAAATTGTCACTTTGGTGGCATCCAGGTTTGGGAATACCCCAAAAATGATCCACTGATTTTCCATAATTCTCCCAAATCAAATGGCAAGTTTACAGCATGAAAATAAACGGAATTTACCTGCTCCAATTCCCCAATCACATGGATCAACAGTTTTCGTGCTGTCGCTTCCGCTGCCTCCAACCCCGTGAGTTGTGTTTCTCAGACTGGGAAGCAGAACCGGTTGAGGCACAAATCGCAACGTTTACTTAACATCTACATACAATGATAGATATTGTAGGGTATTAATATATATATATATAAATACTTCCTCCTAGCGGTGGGTTTTTCGAATGCTGCAGCAAAACCAAGTTTGTCCAGCCGCCGCAAAGTCTCATTATATATGTTCCAGGGGGGCAACTCTCAACCCGGAAGGCTTGAAGAATGCCTGTGGACAAGGGGGAACAACTACCCTTGGCAAGTAGATACTAATCTGGGGATATCTTGGGAACATGGTCGGGACATCCTAGACACTATACAAGAAGCATGATCAAATCATCAAATCATGATGACAGCAAAATCATATGTTGATTGTCATCAAACCAAACCTGGCTATGGTTATGAGATCCAGCCACCGCATGAGCATGATGCGAGTCCACCTCTGTAACAAAAGCACCACCCTATTGTCAAACAACATGGACTCCCAAGCGTGTTGCCATGCAACAAGTTGATCAAACATGATCAATTTGATTAAAGGGGCAATCATCTATATCATCCATATGGGAAAGGCATTAAATCACGACAGAATCATCTATATATATATATATGGCGGTTTCCTGAAATAGGGGTACCCCTAAATTATCCATTTTAAAAGGATGTCCCCTTATGAATCATCCAGCTATTGGGGTATCCCCATTTCTGGAAACCCCCATATCAATGTCGATGATTGAGCAGCACAAGGTGCCCTCCAAGTCATCCCCACCTGAGTCGAAGGTCGGCGCGACAGCGCCGGGTAGCCATGATGAAGCTTAACACCTGCACAAGCACTTCGAATGGGCCCAGAACGGTTGGGTTGAAGTGGTTTGTACCAGAAATTCTACCTGAATATAGCTTTTATCACTTGCATAATTATGCATCTGCAACAGTTCGCATGATATACAACAGTAACTGCACATTCCATGTGCAACGCCACGAAAGAAACACTAGACAAGCCAACACAGCGCCAAGCTTGTTCTCGCAGCGAACTCAGGTTGCCAATCAGGAGACTTTCCAGCAGGTACTACACACTGTGCACTGTACACTATACACTCGTTCATTCCTGCACCGTCATCCGCGGCACTTCTTCACCGCTGCTGTGGGTCAAAACGAGACCCCAGCCACATGCCACAGTGTCCGTTCCAAGCAAATCCAAACAATTCATGGCAGCAACACACAATGAGGTACCCCCTTGTATCGTCCAAGTTATTGGACCATAACATAGTGACTTAGTGAAACCATTGGTGACTTGGCGAACCCCCATGACTTTGGAAACCTCCAACTGTTCTTGTTCAGACGGCCTGCCCAGTTCGCGTGACAAAGTTCCTGCAAACAAAACGAATTAGAACATGCCAGAGCGATGGCACCCTCTGGCAAAACGAACCTGGCATTGGCAAATCACGATTTTCCATTGCTTATCCTGAAATCTGGGAGTCATGACCATCATGAGCAAAGCACGGCATAAGTTGAGAATCTCCATTGCCAAGTGTGTTTTCCAGGGGTATATCACAGCTCAAACAGTAGTTGCTCCGGACAAGAAATGCCCATCAAAGCATAGTAGCAGCTAGGTAACTGGCAAACTTTGTGGGCATGGTTCCGTGCCTTTGGGTCAAGCCGTTTTTAATCAGCTTCTATCCCACCATGTACAAAAGGCTTGATCCATAGGCCCAGACTTTCTGCCTTGCAGCTGGCAGCAACTGATGGATGCTGAGCAAAGTGACGCATCGCTGCTACAAAATTGTCGGGAACAAGCCGGCCCCGCAATTTTATTCGCATGCGCCGGTCGAAACACTGCAGCCTTCGCCAAACAAAATGGGCAGGTTTTCCTAAACAGAAGGACCTTTGATAGGCAAACAATTGCAACTCAGAAAAAGAAATATCTGGCATACCCTGCCTACTCAGCGGACGAAGTCTTTGCAAGAAGTGGATTTGGCCGTGCATCAATCAATCACCGGTAAGACCAACATGGCATTGGCAAACCCTGGGCACAATCAGTCTGTCATATTGTTTGATTGGAAATCCCAGAGTCTACGCCACTTAGGGGTTCTCCATGCCCAAGTTTGCTTACCAGGGTGTAGACGCCCAACCCCTCCTGCACTAAACGCTGCTTGGATTTCCAGGGTTCACGGCTGTGTGTGGGCACGTGCAACGAGGGCGGGGCAATCGCAGATCCAAGCAAGGGGTCGCCTCTGGAGGACATGTGGCTGGGCAAAGGCAGGGAGGCTCGGGAATTTCCACATTATAACAAGGACCGTCAAAATTCCATGCAGTACTCGGAGGACAAGTGATAGTGGTGGTGGTTGTCGTGGTGGTGGTTGTCGTGGTGGTGATCACATAGTTGGGCCATGTGACTGGGCAGCAAGTCATCTCGACTTCTAGCGGAATTTCCTGCGCCTGATCCTTTTCTTTAGCATAGTGCTCCGACATAAACTCCAGCTGCACACGAGAAGCGAACCAGCCTGCTGGACAGCCCATCCAAGGACCCTCGCTGGTTCTTGGCCAAACATACTTGTTGTCTTCGCCATAGGAATATTTTTCATGGCTTCTTTTGGTGCGGCAAAGTGATGTGTCTTGGGGAGCGCAATCTGCAGGTTTGCGGCACTTCGCGTCGATGTGGGTGTAGACGTACCTATCATTAGATGGCGCAAAGGTTCCTTCGAACTGCAGCTGCGTCAAAAAAGATCTCCCAGGACAGGTATGGTCGTACATGTCAACCTGGTCAACAAACTCCAAGGGCTCAAACAATTGATACTCCAAGGGCTCAAACGATTTGCCGGGTGGGGATAACCTTGTCATCATCCCACATTGGCATATCCATCCTGGGCACGTAAATTGCCTGCAGCAAACCATTTCTCCTTCCACACCACTCGTGTTCGCTGGCCTGGTGGTCAAGGCATTCGTAGTCTATGTCAATCTCCACTGGAATGTCATACCTTTTTGATGCGTTTTGGGCGTTTGTATACTCCCAGTAAGCCTTGTGCTCCTCACGATCACTGAGGGACATGAGGGCAGGCAAGCGTTCCCAGACAGATCTGTAGAAGTCTGATGCATTTTCAGCTGCATCGGAATAATAGCTCCCCCCTTGGACCTCGCCCATGCATTGAAGGTACCCATCTTCAATCACATCAATCAGCTCCTTAGATGTTGGAATTGTTGGAATTGCCGCCCTTGTGGCCCCTTTGAGTACAACATGCACGAAAGAAAACATCAAACACATCAAACATCAAAAGGTTGGCATCTCGGAACGAGTATCTGGAACCTCTCCAACGATCCGAGCATCCACTTTCAAGCCCGATTCCGGTTCCAGCTTCAGCAGCTTTACAGCAATCCCTCGTTCGGCATGGAGCACGTCATCCACCAGTATGAAGACGCAATTCTTGTGCCAGTCTCTGCACTCTTGGGAAAAGTGCCTTCCCTTGGAGCACACCGAGAAACCAGACAACTGGTACCGAATGAGCCGCAAGTCATGTTGAATCATCAAGAGCCACATGAGGTTCAGCTGATCCTCAAATCTTGAAGCAGCATCCTGAGTGGAGGTAAGGAGGGAAGCTACGAACTTGAGCTCATCGAGCACCATGACTGCCTCTGTCTGGAACTCCCGGAACTGCGCCTGGTTCACCTTCTCCGTAACGATTTCACGGACCTCTGCCATGATCTTTTTGTAGAGTTTGTCTAACGGATCTTCTTTCTTTTGGCCTGGAAGAATGCCACCAATGATTGAAAAGGTCATAGTGAAAAGAGCCCCCGCAACGGGGCTGCCCACAAAGCTCAAAGCGGTGCCAATGATGCCAATGAACATACTGAGCATTTCACCCTCATCAATACTTTCACCGTTTATCGCTTTCGTGATACAACCTGTTGTGGCTGAGGAGAGTCCATTGATCAGGCTGGCTCTGGATGCACTTGTCAATTTCTTCTGGTTGTTGCTAATCGCCGTGTTCGCATCCTTCAGTTGGTTCTCCTCGTCTTGCACTACGTCCAAAAGAACGTTCGCGATATTGTTCAATTCCACCCTTAGATGGTCCAAGTCGGGAAGCAGTCTGAAACAACAGCTTCATTTGCGGTTGTATCCCTCAGAAACTAAACTTTCAAAGTGTTGCTCAGAAAGGTATGGATGTTGCAAACATGATCAAACGATAATACATTTTCGGAACCACGTCCCCCAGATCCGTGAAAACGGTTCAAACCGCGGAAAAGAGTGTTTTCTTTTTGACAGCTGAGCTGCTCCCCAATATCTCCTGCCGACTGCAACAAACTCAGGTGGTCTGTGTGGTTGCTGGGTCCTGCTGCCCGCAGTTGAGTCAACAGTTTGCGCTGCATTGGTTTCAGCTCAATTCCTCGGAGTGCCAGCCACTAAGAAACTGTTCCTGGGAGTCAATTTTCTGGGGCAGTTGCATGGCGTAACTTGGCACATCGACTTTGGGATATCCGACCACTTCCGTAATTTACCATTTCAGCCCATACCCAAAATCTCATGCTTCAGAGAACAGCAGTGGAAGAACTAAACCTGGACTGACCTCAAAAAATGAAAATCAAACACTGTGGCAGCTCAGGCAGCCACTTCTTCAAAGCCCATTACTACACAACATAGAACCTGATAGCCTCAACATAATAACATATTTATGAATCAGCACTGATATATCTATAAAACCCATTAACTATATGAGTTTGTATATGATTCTCCCCATTCACCAAGCTGGTGAGGCACCTGCATCTGCAGCTTCTTTCTCAATCAGCATGGGATCACGAGCGATGCGTTCACGGAGCCGCAAAGCCGCGACGGAGGTCAGGGCTTGGTTCGTGTCAAAGTTCGACACTTGCAGCAACACCTGCCACAAGGGAGGTGGGGGCCCGTGGCACCCCCCAAAGGATAGCCCAGTTGATGCACATAGCTCCAAGAACGGGGGGTAAGTGTAACATATAGTATAGTCTATAGTTAATAAATAATTATTAATGGGATTTACAAACCTAACTTATAAGACTATTGGTGGCACTACATGAATGTGAAGTTCTGAGAGGAATGAATGAACAGGTCTGTTGATGCGGGACTACATTCCTGAATTTCCAGATATTGCCCACCATGCGGGTTCCAGCCCTGTGCAAAACCTAACAGAGTTTGAAAATCAGCCAAGATAGCCCGTGATCATCATGGCAAAGCAATTCTCCACTAAGTCCTTTAAGACATCCTCAAATGACACGACCAACGCATTTCCCAGGATTCTTTCAACCCCAGCCTGATCTTTGACCTTCTTGGCACAAGCAGCACCGAGCAAAGCCACCAGAACACCGAGTATGCACCGCGATTTCACCATGACTCCTGCGGTTTCAGCTTGGATTCGTCCCTGCAAGCAGCAACAAATGGCTGCGATGTCGCGCAAGCACCGGCGCGATTAGTGGACCCTCAACGTGCGAACCTCCGATTTTACTCGCAGAATCTGCAGTTTTGAACAAAAAGAAACTCTTGGTGCCAATCAGAACACTTGAGAACAGCTGTCCAATTCTGGAGGCTCACGCCTGGAACATCCCTGCACGCCGTGGTGAACATCCTCGGGCAAAGATTGTCCAAGGCGAAAACACTGTTTATCAAGGGGAATTCAAGGGGACAAGAGGAAAGAAACTGGTTATTTTTATATATGCAGTAACTACACTAAGCAACAAAATTGTACAGCATCAAAATGGTTGTCCGTGATCAAAGGTGCCATGGTTATTCAAATTCCTATTTTCTTCCATGAAGAACTGGGAACCTGGGTTTCCTAATGTTCTGTTTACAGGGGGAATATGGGTAAAAATGTTTAGGTCCAGGTATTGCCAGCAGCGAGAGGTTGGGAGATGAGTATTGTGGCGTGCTTTGGGATCAGAAGTGGCGATCCACACTTTGGGGTGTTTGAAGTATATCCTCGTCCCCGGTTGGGGCTACAAAACGCAGACCCCAAAGCCCCTTGCAAGTTCTCATTTCTCATATGTATGTATGTATGTATGTATGTATGTATGTATGTATGTATGTATGTATGTATGTATGTATGTATGTATGTATGTATGTATGTATGTATGAATGTATGTATGTATGTATGTACGTACGTACGTACGTACGTACGTACGCATGCATGCTGCATGCATGCATGCATGCATGTATGTATGTATGTATGTATGTATGTATGTATGTATGTATGTATCATATGTATATTGTATATTGTATGTATATATATATAATATATTATAATATGTATCATATATATATATAACATCATATATTATATAAAAATAAGATAAATATATATAAATACAGATAATTATATACATATACACATGAAAGGCAATGATTGGTTATTTGTGCTATGCCGCTATGCTCAATCCTGAGCTTCACCCTGTGAGATCATCCGATTCATAGATCTACCCGGCCTGGTAAACATACAAAAAACGAACTGGAAAATCACCATGCTATCAATGGGTAAATCCACGAAGTAAATGGGGTATTTTCTACAGCTATGCCAGTTTACCAGAGGGTATCTACGTACTCTTGTCTATCCTACCTGCATATGCTGCGCAATAAGATTTCTGTTCTCTTGTAATCCATCGATTTATCTGGTGTTTACCCCTCAATACCTTGAGGAAAAATTGAAAAAGCAATGTAAAAACGTGTCTCGCTGTGATCGGGTATCCAGGATATCTCCCAGCCCCTGAACTGGGCCCCCATGCGCAGTTGACATCGGAGTAGCAGTAATCCTTTCATTATGCTCGGCAAAAGAGTGGAGAGTGAACGAATAGAACCAAGACACCCCAGGAATTCAGCGATGATCGTTTCAATGGAAACAACACCAAAACCCTGGAAGTTGCGAAGCTGCTTCTTGTCCACAACGACAACGTATTTCTTTGGCGGTGATCCCTCCTCTCCAATATCATCCAATATCCTCTTAATGTCAACCCTGGATTCATAAACCCCAAACGGCTGGTTAATTGGAGGGGTACCATAAAAAAGTATTGGATGAAATGACTCTGACTATTGGAGGAGTACTCCCCCTAATTGTCCTAAACATGGTTTATTAATCCGGTATTGACATTGTACTTGTGATAATTTCACCACATTATTTTTGGGCCAACCCCGACTCGGTCTGGGAAAATCCCCATCGCCTGCAGATCGACGAACTTGGGTTGATCCTGAGACGACCATGAAAAAACCTTGGGGGTTCCCACGAATCGCAAGTGGCCAGTAATTGCAGTTATGACTCAGTTATGACTCATAACCCTGAATCTATATGTTTAAAATATGTTTAAAATATGTTTTAAATATGTTTTAAATGGTCTTTATGTTTGGGATAAGCCTTGGGCTACGACTCACAAGATGATCCTAAGCCTGTAAGGTCGGATATGATTCGCAAACATCAACGATGGATGAAACTCTTCATGTCGCTTTTTTGGGGGCAGTAACTTCGGGGATCGGATAAGAACAGAATTTCTGCAGGAACACTTGATACGCACAGGACTTGGAATCCCGCCGTCAACCCTTAGGGATAAGGATGTTTCAATCTACTTAACAGCTGTGGATATTTTCCACCACGGAGACGTTCCAAAACCCTGGGAGTTTAGATGAATATCCGAGTCTGGATGTTGAATCGAAGCCTCAACTTTTTGGTGAAGTCCAATCTGCATCCCATCGCTTCTCAAGAACTGAGTCTGGACTAATGCTCTCACCAAATAATTCAAAATGAACAATTCCGGCCCATGTAAACTCACATAGATATGAAAATCCCTGGCTTTCAGTGGATGTTCCCTATCTTTTCCATATGTTTCTCCATGGAAGATAGCCATACCCCACCGCATCCAGCCACCTTCATGCCAGGATTGAATCCGTAGACTGAAGGCTCCTTCCTGACCGTCTCCTCCGCCTGGATGGAAAAAATAAGGCCGTTGGAAAACATACTGTGGGGATATGTGGAATCCAAACATCAATAGGCCATGAAACATCCATGAAATCACCATATCCTTGGGAATCCTTGTGATCCATATAGTGATTTCATGGTTCTTTTTGATGTATGTTTAGGTGAATTTATTAGAAATGCAATTGGGATATATGACCAACAATCTGATGTTTGGGTGTGTCTGAAAATGTGGAAAATCACCAAAATCATATGTTAGGCGCGAACATGTATGATTAACCACTGGATTTTAGGGCGCCCGGTGTAGTTTCAGACAAACCCATATGACACATGAGACATGTCAACGCCCTTTTATTATCTGGGAAAACGATAGATTTCCACCTTCGTGTATAGGGGTTTCGCTTCCAGGGATGGGTAACACTGAAGAAGCTTGAAACTGTAGCGAGACATGTTGACTGTTTTGACGGATCGTGGCCCCCCCCCCAGCTATTTCAAAGGGGCTACCAGCTTTGACAAACTAAAATACGGACCATTACGGACCTGAGCTAACAAAACATTGCGGTTTAACTTACGTATAGATACGCACAGAATCTGAATGCAGCTAACAAGCATGACATGATAAGTGGCATAGCGTCGCCGATGGTGTTTGCGTGTCCTTATAGGAATGGCGGATCTCGCTGGAAACCAACTTGTCTTTACCAATCTGCGTTGTTGTGAACAACACTCCTATATGTTGTGACACCAGAAAGTGTCCAAATATCCAGGTAAGGTTCCAAATGGGTCTCGAATCAAGTACCCCCAAGGCCCTATGTTCTTCACCATTTTCCCTATTAAAAGTGTCCGCTTTTCATATCCCTCCATTTTGAGAAACAAGCTTGCTGGATGCAACATCTTAATTAAGTATTGTTTCAGTCTAGCACCCCAAAATCACCCGGCAAAAACAAAACTGAAACATCTTGCCGCAGGATTAAAATCATCCAGTTTCATCATCAAGAGTCACCAACCCTTTCTTCCGTTGGAGGCCATGCTAGATCGTCACGTTGAATGAAGAAAGGGAGTTGAAGACGGTGAAAAAGGCACATCTGTCCACCAAATTGATGCTCATTTTATGTATTGAAAAGTCACTCAAAATCGGGTATGTTTTGAACAAGAGCCATGATGCAAGCTGCACGCACGTAGTTGGCTGTGTGGATACATCCGAATTTTCCAGAATTTCTCCATCCACTTACGAACCAACAACCACGAAATTGGGAGTCCCCTATGACCAGGGTCATCCCCCAAGATGCCATGGTGGTTGCCTTCATGTTGAGGCCCAGAAACGACAGTGAATGACGCCCACATCTTGCCTCAGCTTTGCCCAACGCATTGGCCTCGCGGGTGGCACAAAGTCGCTATGGCTCCCGCCATAAGGCCCAAATAAATTCGCTATGCCTCCGAAATATCCAGCTGACAAACAGTATGTTTAAATGTAAGTGGGCCATACAGGATGGGCCCCCCAGTTATAAGTTGGTTTATAAACCATGAAATAATCCGCATTAACTATAGTTATATCATGTTATATCTACCATTTAACTATAGTTATATCATGTTATATCTACCATAAACCATTGAATTCAGCCACTTATAAACCAACTTAGTTATCTTGGGGGCCCCATCCTGTACCCAAACATGGTGGCTTGAATGGGGAAACTGATGTTCTGAACCATCAAATTCCAGGGGGAACCCCTCGATATCTACAGCGTTGTTGGGTTGACATCCTCTCTACAGATACGCAGCGTTTTCCCCGATTATGGTGATCTGACTCTGTGGAAATCCCGTTAACTTCGTGGATGTGCATCCCAAGCACCACAAGGGTTCACAAGTCTGGCAGCATGGGTCTTACTTGGTGGTATATCTTACTTATTCCACGTAAGAAAAAACCCAAGTTGACAGTGAGCCAAGCCCGCTTCCCTCATCTATATCCAGGCTTATAAGTGTATAAGCTTCTCACATACTTCCTAAGTAGGAACCAAATACCTATGGGATCAGAAGCTGTTGACGCAGCAACCCCCAGCGAACCCCCAGCGAACCAATCGGGCCTCTCCGTGCTTCACAGCCGTTTTGGCCGCATTCACCTCGATCCAGCATTGGGTGGCTTGGCTCAAAAAATCCACCAAAAAACCTGCCAAAAACTGTAAGATTCTCGTTTCAAGATTATTTTTGGGGGGCCTGCAACCCAGATGTTGCGCTGTTAGAAACAACTCACAGACCATGGTGATTTCAACTGATGTGGATGTGTGACATCGGCAGACCCCAGCGTTTCCAAAGGAACAGCGGGGATTCAGGAACCCTGGCTTCACCAGTCTATTCAATTCTCACATAGTCGAGCGGCAGCGGCAGGCAAGAAAACCCGCACACGGCAATCATGAAAGGAGAAAAGACTAGAGACTAATTTGAGAGGAAACCATTTTTGAAAAACAGCAGCCGATTCATGCTAAAGTCATATGGGGAAATAAAAAGCTTGCGATTCTGGCCACATACATACATACTTGCCATACTGGGCGAGATCTAACCCCCTAGGGCACAGATTGCCACGTGTTCCCGAAAGAAACGCGCCGGTCTTTGGAAAGGCTGTGAAATCACACTCCTGTCGTTGAAGTCCCCACAGTAGTCGAATCCCCAAGGGTTTTGGTCAAGATCCTGGGATAGGATCCCCCTTTCATCTGCTATGCGGTTCAATCATGTCTAACTCCAGTTAAGCCATTTAAAGATGTTATAAAGCTATATGTTTGACCTTTTTTTAAAGCAAAACAACCACGTTGTAAGAATGATCTTGGGGGATGGAATTCTATCTTGGATGGGATTCTATCTTTGTCGCTCTACAAATACGTTCCTTCAACACCAAGGATGGGAAGCATCCACCGCACATTGAGGTGGCGGCACAGGGTCGGCCTCGGGCGCGAACGAAAGGGTGGCACAGCAGGCTGCGTTGTGGGTATAGTAGGGTGGGAAACGAACCAAAAACACCAACTTTGGTATGGTTTATATCACACCCAAACTGGAAATTTGGGGCAAATTGGGGATAAACATTGATAGTGGTTGGAATCCAGCCGTTGGATAAACTATATACTATATAATACTCTATAATATGATATGATTCTATAAGCCCAAAGCCATGAAGTCAGCATACTAGTTGATAATGACACGCAAAAAAAAAGGAGAGAAATTGACTACATATGGTTGACCAGGGGCTTCGCCACTGCCACATTCATATGTTTTCATGTACTATCAGCCAACCAACAACGCGTTGGCGAATTTTGAACCATGTGAGCCGTAATCAAAAGATGGTACAAGGAATTTGGTCGTCCATCCCATGCCATGCGAATCCTCACAATGGGTATGTAAATCTCTTTGAACGCATTGATGACCATCTTCTAGTATGGGGATACAATCCAACTTGTCACGAGAGGTTTGCTTATCCCATTTTACCCACTGGTAAAATTAAAATAACATAACTATGGAAAATCACCATGTTTAATGGGAAGATCCGCTATAAATGGCCATTTTCAATAGCTATGTTAAATTACCAGAGGGTATCCGAAGCAATAATAGTGATATCCCGAGTAAAACCCTACTTCCAATGGTTAAATCCGGCATTTGACCATGGCACATGAGAGACCCACAACATGCATGATGTGACCTCCGTCACCTTGGAAGATCGTCATAGCAACCTCTTAATTTGTTGCTGCGAAGTATTTTATTCCCTAAGGGTTACACAAGATGTATATATGTATAACTGTATAACTGTGTATGTATATATATATATATGTTATATGTTTATCAGCTTGAACCAGTCACACTCAAAAAGGTCTGCAAATGGGGTATACCGCCAAAAATGGCAATGTTTAATGAGGAAAATTCTGATAAACCACTGGATAATCTACCTTCAGACAAGACCCATTTAGTTTTTTGCGAATTCAAAATGTGCGTCGGAATGTTTCTACTGACACCGCAGATTTTCTGACCAGATCCTGACTGTTCAGTTGCGGTCATCCGACTTTACGGTACCCTGGCTTTCAGACCCCCGAAGCGGCACCCCAAAAACTTGATTCCCCAGTTTTTAATGGCTACTGGATATCGTATCCTATGAACATTCTCTACCATGCTAATTGTGATTCCTATGCGCCCATTAAGGCTCACCTCCTTGCACAGTTCACCCTCACTTCTGAGTGACATTTGATTTTCTACTTATCTACATTCCACCTAGGAGTGTTCAAGCATCACTTGCGCTGCCAACATTTGTTTGTTTCGTTGATTCATGGCCAATGACGTAATCATGGCCAATCATAGATGCCCTGCTCTGAAAATAATTGTTTAGCTGAGATTTAGCTGGTAAATAAATATATACTCCAAACAATTGCCGTTCCCATTGATGATTGGTAGAAAATACTCCAAGATACTCCAAGAATCTTCCCCTGAAATGTCCACTTACAAAATATGTGGGTTTGTCTTTAGTAAGGTACCCCATTCCATCCACTGGCTGCCCCCTTTAACAAGCCATACATTGGGACTTTACCAAGCAGTTGTTCCAACAAATCCGATCCAAATCCATTGTTCAGTGGTTAAATATCCTTAAAAATCTCTAGATACTGGATAAATAAGGATACTTAACCATTGGGACTAAGTATTCAGTGGTTAAATCAGTTCAATCTCTATTTCTCCATGGTTAAGTATGCTTAAGTCATGTTGAATCCCCCAAAAAATGGCTGGTGAAATCCTCAGTGATCTCATGAGGATTCAATGACGATTCAATGATGATTTTGAATGGCAAATTGATGGGATTTGACGGGATTTAGGCAGCCAAGTTGCTGTAGCTCACTAGGTGAAATCTATGATCTATGGTAGATAATGTATATATTAATTATGTGTATATATATATATACAAATATATATATATAATTATATATAGAGATATACACTTACATACCCATGCTTGGATTATCATGGTGTCCCTTAAATCCATGGCACCGTTGCCAGTCATCACGGCTGAGGCGCTGGTGAGCAGCGTGGGCTTCTCGCTCGGCGAGGTCGGTGGCTTAACCACCTGTGGCCCCCTTGAAGCAAAGTTGGCTTCGAATTTGAAGCTAGTTTACCAGCCCAAATGGCAGGTTCGGATTTTTCATGATAACACATGGGACTTACCCTGATGGGTTGATGGGACGACTGACTGGCATTTTGTTTGGGATTTAGTTAGCGATAAGTTGGCTTAGTTGACGAGTTTAACTATCTTAACTCTTAGTTTTACGGTGACACCTGAACTCGATGGGTTGATGAACAAAAAAATGAGTCTGCCAAGGGACCACATGGACTTGTTTTCAAGGCATGTTTACTAAATTTGCCAATGATTGAAAAGATGGAAAATGATGGAAAATTATGGAAAATTTTGGAAAATTGATTTGGGAAAGATGATGGAAAAGTGTGATGCGTGGGATTTTAAGGGCATACACAAATTCTCAGACAAACCCAAATATCTGTCCAACTAGTTTCCAATATTTGCACGTAACCAGCCTCATATAGTTCTCTCATCGAAATGTAACCAAGAATGTGTATCCAACCTACAAATTGGGGAACAATAGAAAGAAGCTAGATGTGTATGTGTGTATATATATATATAGACAACTGCAACACAAGAGGGAAAATTTAGAAGCAGCCCACATTCTATCTATTTGGCCCACTTGTTTTGGAAAAGATGAAACCTGTTTTTGAACAAAATGAAAATTGAAATGGGTATTGCAGCTATTGCATGACCGCGCAGCGAATAGGTGCAATTTCAATGAAATGTTTGATGCCTCTCAACATCACACGTGGGTTGGCGCCCCAGCTCCATCGTTCAACAGAAATCACCTGGATGAGGAACCTGGTAAAGGAGAAAAATTCCAAGCCACTCTGCAGCTGAAACCAAGACTTATCGGAGTGGTCTTGTACCGTCCCAAACATGTGATTTTGCTACAAGTAAGCCTCGTGTCCAGTAGTGGCAAAGTTACTGAGTTCTGCCTTTACTGCAAGCATTTCAGCGAGTTAACAAACTCTGCGGTTGATCATTCATACCACCTCCAATCAGATTGTGCTGATGACTGATGACCCAAAGAGATCCAAAGAGCATGAAGATTCAAGTATTTCACCAACAATATCGATAATTACCTGGCAGAATTGTGTTCGACCCAAATCACTTAAGCCTTAAGCAGTGGTCAACAAACCTCTGTGGGAATCCCTCGCACTGGTTGACGGATGAGATGCGAGTGATGCGCCGTGAACTTCATCAAAGACGTCCAAAAAATCCGACCCAAACTTTTGGATAGCTGTATCTGAAAATGAGGGGGAAACCCCCTTGATCCACGTGTGAATCATCATTTTCCGATTAAAACTGCCATTTGGGTGGCATACCCCCTTTTCAGACAAGCAAATATTGACTTCCGCTTTCTGAGTCGCTGGCCTTCCTGTAGCCGAGCCATCTGCGGCCACGTCTGACCCAAAACACCTTGCTGCACAAACATTGACTTGGTCCTGGTAATAAGCTGGTAAACAGTAAACCCAATATATAATGGAAATAATGTTGTGAAAGTGCTGGAGGCCCTGATACACAATGAAGTAGTCGCACCACCGCATTGCATCCCATCCAGCACCGAACTGAGTTACCTCAGTTGTCTGTGCCATTCGGCACAGCATGGCTTTCGCCATGTCGAGCCAGCCACAGCTGACTGACCACATTGGCCATATGGTTGAGAATTCTCCAAGATTCATCTTCCTGCACATTGCGCTCCGGCCAGCCAAAACGGGCTTGAAGATAATTTGTTGGTTTGGTGATTTCTCCAAGATGTGAAGGACAATCCCAAAAAAGGTGAGTCAGTGTTGCGAAGGCTTCGCTGCACCAAGGGCATTCACTTGAGTCTCCGCGACTGCGAGACAGCCAGGCCGGCGAGACCACACTTCCTAACAGCACCGCACGGTGGGGAGCGGAAGCAGTTTCAAGGACATGACGTGCCCAGTTGAGATCAATACGGAGCATCTGGCGCTCAATGTTTTCGATGGATTCCGTCTCTCTCCAGAGACGGGCTTCATGACGTTGGCCTTGAAGCCAATCTTGCAAGCACTGCAATCGCCACTGCTGGCGAAGAAGATGGAATTCAGGGTCATGAAAGGTTTTGTTTTCTGCTGCATCCAGAGTGAGAGAAACGCGGCTAGTGTTTGTCCAGCACCATTCTCGGACTTCAGTCCAGTTGTCGTCAGCCAGGTAATTGCGCAGCAAGTTGGTGCTGGTCCAGGCACGATGGGTCCAAGTGACTGACTTCTGCTTCTTCAGGCGTCCGAGGCGTCGGAAGAGCCTTTGCTTGATGACACACAAGGGATGAGTGGTTCCACCATAGACTACTTTGCGGATGTCACTGTTGGCCATGACATTGGTGTGCAAAGCGCGAGTCAAGGCTTTGTGAAGGTGGTCGGCATCATCGGCTGGCATCTTGCGGCACCCCCAGCCGTAAACAACGGCAGGAAGAACCAAAGCTTTATAAACTGCCAACTTGTTGGGCCAAGGTAATGGCAGGCATGCCAGCAGCTTGGTGCGTCGCTTGGCTTTGTCGATACGTTTGATTTCCGTCTCTGAGTTTCTCCGGCGTTCAAGGGTCAAGGTGATGCCCAGTATTGTGGTCTCTGCTTGGCCAGTCCACTCAGGCCGGAGGTCTGCGAGTTGATTTTGTTTCTGTTTGGTACGGGCAACGGCCTGTATTTTGTTGGTATTTTCGAGTAAGTTGGTCATAGTACTCCATCGCAACCATGCATCAGCTCGGTCGAGCAATCGAGGAATATTGCTGTCGCAAAAGCTGCGATCGTCCATATAAATAGTGGTGTGCGATTTGTTCAAATCACTTCTGGTGTGTCCTTGTCGCAAGAGATCTTTTTCAACATGGCTATGTCCGCTCAGCATCCAGCAGCTGAGAACGAGCGGAGCAAAAGGGCAACCTTGCGGCGTGCAGTTGCTAACTAGCACTTCATCGTGAAAGGAGGACCCATACTGGACAAGTCGACGAGTGTTCCAGACCTGCTGCAGCAGACTAGTGAAGGATTCTGGCACGCCAATGCGATGCAGAAATTGGGACGTGATGGTGGCCCCCATGCGATCAAAGGCTTGCTTATAATCGAGACTGACGACCCCTGCATCTGAGAGAATCATTCTGTCTTGCAACAGGCTAAAAGCTTCCTCAGTACCGAGGTGACCGTGGATTCCATTGAGGCATGTTGGGAGAGTGTCTGCAAAGCGCATGGCACTGATGCTATGCGTCCACGCACTGGACCAGCATCGCCAGAATATACTCAAGATTGTGATTGGTCTCAAATCGCTGGCAGCGATTTCATGGTTTTTGATCTTTCCTGGCTTTTGGAGACTGGTCATTTTGCCATATTGTAACAGGGACGGAATTTGTTTGGCAGTCCCCCATCTACTGGCAAGCTTGTAAAAGTCCGATATGGCATCATCTGGCAAATATCGAATTTCATCTGAGCTCCAACTATCAACTCCTGCGCTGCCTTGGCAAGAGCGAACGGCACTGTGGAGCTGCCAGTAGTTCGGTGGTTCCCAAGTCTGTCGGCAAGCTTGGGGAAAATGCTCCGCTAGCATTTGTGCAACATCTTCCTCTGAAAGGGGATTTTGCGCTTGAGTTTCAGCTTGGTCTTGCCACAGCTTTTTCCAAAAACGGTGAACAAACTGCGCTGCTTCGGCATCAGTTTTGGCTGTCTGTCCATCAAGAGAAACATTGGCTTGGGCAGCTTTTTGCTCTTTCCTTTGGATCCATTTGCTGATGGTAGTAATGTTGCCAGTCTGGTATCTTGCTTTCCACTGTCGCAATCTCAATTGTGTATTATCATGCTCTTGGCGGAGCCGATCAGCATTGGTGTCTTGGATATCCCTTTTGATTTTGTGCAAGATATTGGCAAGACTGAGGTCTCTGGGAGTGACTTCGGCTTTCCACAATTTCCTGAATAGATTTCGGGTGTTCTCAGGGCATTCGTTGAGGAGATGCCTTTGATTATTCACATCTTTGTAGATCAATCTCTGCAATTCATACAGTCTGGCTAAGCGGCGCGCATGCTTCAGTACGGATTGGCTGCTTAGCTGGTGACCGGAGTTATGAATGGTTTGATTGACTTTTTGAAATTTGGGGGCTGCAGTGCCTTTGCCATTTTTGCGTCCGGACTGATTAAGTTTGTGTTTAATTTCTTTTTCATTTTCTGGAGCGGCAATAAGGCTGGCACTGATTTTTGTGGCAGTTTGATAAACTTTGCTGAGCAAATTCATATACTGTTTCCATTCTAGGTCCACTTTGATCTCAAGTGGGCTCAATTTTTGGAGGTACGTCGCTTCTTCATCCCGTTTGTGAAGGCACCAAGCTTCGCACAACTTTTTGCTCCATTCACTGTCTGAAAGGAAGCTCGGCTTGGTCCAGCGCGGCTGAGGAGCCAGGCGATAATGTTGAGCGGGAGCAGTTTTGGGCTGAGCAGGAACACTGATGGCGATATGATCACTGATATGATAATCTGTCAGCAGTTCAGGATTTCCGAACAGACTGGGTGAATTGGACATGCACCAGTCTATCTCTGATTGGCCTTCCCACCTGGTGGGACTTCCGGTGCCCAATACCACTCCACCATGGGTGGCTCCACTAGCTTTGAAATGGCTGTCTTGAGGATTTTCGTTGTGATCTCCGGCTGCAAACCATGGAACATGTTCGAGTTTGTGAGCAACAAGAGTTTCAAGGAAAGCTTGCGCATGGCTTTGTTGTCGGTTGGGAGCAGCGTACGAATTAATGCAAACAATTCCTTCTATGCAACATGTCAGCAAATTGCCTGCGGTGTCTGACAATCTGTGCTGTCGGAGTTTAGCTGGGATCAGTGTGGTGACCCCTCCTACCTTTCGGCCGGCTTGGTAGCCACTGCTGTTATGATATACCTTGAGCTGACTTTTCTTGGCGCTTAATTGGAAGCTTGCAAATTCGGCTTCTGTGAAAGGCGTGTCTTGCAACATCAGGACACAGTTCTGCCATGTTTCAAGTGCTCGCCATGCACCTGGAACACCTGCAACGTTGATAGTGACAATATTGAAATGCACCGCCTGCCTGGGTTGGATGTTGGGTCCCGGGTGCGGTTCAATTCCTTCTTCGATCAATCTGCCAAATTTGGCATCAGAGAGTTCTTTCTCTTTGTTCTGCAGCTTATTTTTGATTGCAGGTCCTGCATTTTTGGTGAAAAACTCGGTGGCTGTGGCAACTGTGGTTTGCCATTTTTCTGCAAGCAGTTCTTTTGTTTTTTCGGTTAAGTCAAAGAAACTTTTTGGCCATCTGTAGGGTTTACATTCACATCTGAAGGTACTATAGGGCCCAAATCTCCAACACTGGGTGCAGGTGTAGACAGCATTACCGGCCCAGCCCTCGGGGTTCCGAGCGCCTGGTTCGGGCTGAAAGGAAACGAGCTGGTGACCGCAGCGCTTCAAATCGCGGTTATCTGCGTGTCTTTTGGTCCAACTGATGGATCGTTTGGCATTTCCTTCTATCATTTGCGGTTGAGAACCCGGCAGTTCTCGCATATTCTTGGCTCTTTGCTTGAGAATGGCGCTGACGGATGTGTCTTCATTGGGATGGTCGGTTTTCCAATGAAGTTGGATGGATTTGTGCCTTTGCTTTTGGCCTGTGCAAGCTGGGAGACCTTTAAAGCACCATGGACATTCCCATTCTCGGCTTTCTTTGGGGATCTCATGGCTAGCGACAATGGGCTGCAATTTGAATCTGCAAAATTTGTCTGCATCTGTTTTGACATGATGGGGGTGTCGACACTTGAGATGATTATTCCGCTTATAGTTCATGGTTCTGCGATCAGTGGCAACAATTTTGATCTGACAAAGACGACACGTCCAACAAAGCTCTTCTGATTGAGGTGGAGGCTCTGGATCGGACCATTGATTGACCTTTTGTTTTCCGTAAAGTCGCCGACGCTTGGTCTGTGGCGGAGAATCAGGCATGCTGATGACACTTTCGGCTTGATTGATGCTGTCCGGTTTATCTTTCACCAAACTACGTGACAGCTGCAATGGTGATCCAATGGTTCTTGAGCAGGTGTCAGGTCTCTGATCGACAAGTTGTGCCGTGGGTGGATTTCTTTCCAAGGTGACATTTTCGCTGTCTTCTGGCTTTGTGGAGGTGGATCGATATGTATGCACACTGTGACAGCTGGCTGCTTCAGAGTCAGCTGTTGTCTTGGCTTTTGGCGTCACTGGAGGTCTGAAATGACTACTGGACGCTTGTTCAGATTCAACATAGGTGTGTATACTGGAAGGAGTTCCAGGTGAATTGAGCTGTGCACGGCCGCTGCTGTTAGGACTGACTGGCTGTTGACGAATGGCTTTAGATTGGCTGTGTTTTCCGGCACCTGTGAGATCGATAATGATGGTAGCCAGATCAGCTGCTGTCTTCATGAGCCACGGTTTAGGCATACGCTGATTCTTGGGAGCATGCAAAGCTTTATAGTGGCATCCTTCGAGCACCAGTGACAATGGTTTCTCTTTTTGCCGAAGTCCCGCAATGCCATCGGTGCTGAATTTTGGTGCGAATGTATAACGATACCAGGCGGAGGTGTCAGGATTCTTCTTCCATATTGATAGTGCAACACCATATTTTTCGGCTAGGCAGTGAATTGCAAGTCCGTCTGCCCATGTAACTTGAAGTTCCTGTTGGTCCAGCCATTCATCAATATTTTCAGCTCTTTTTTTGTTACTTTTCTTGTTGGCTGCGTCTTGCACATCGGGTGCAAACCATTCTTTGAGTCTTTCTTTGTGCTTTCGAGCATGAGCTACTGTGGCCAGCCGAAGTTCTGCCGCTTCGACTCTTGCCTCATCGCTTGTCAGCGTTCTGTCATTTTTGGCAACTGCTCGAGCTCCAGCGCAGGCGCGATAGAAACAATCGCCGTTGCCCCCTAAGTCTTGCAAAGTCCATTGTTGAGCCAAGGCTTCATCCGGGTTCAATGGGATGCTGGAAGGAGAGCAATAATAAGATTGCTTATGAGGCATGCTTGAAGTGGCGACAGGTGTTCGCATGTCTTGATCTGCATCTTCTTGTGACTGCGTGTCCAATTGAGTAACTTTGACTGGACTTCTGCTGCGATCGCGCTTTGACCCTGCTTTTGATTCAGGTTCCGAGAGGCCCTCATTTGCTTTGACTGGCTTGGCAATTGGATTGCTGCCTTGCCATGTATTTCTCACAGGTCTCATGTAATCAGCGAGTTTCGGAGCGGTTGGAGCAACAATCAAAGAAATGGTTTCTGAATCACTGATCTTGTAGTGGTAGGCATCTTTGTCCGCCATTGGAGCAATAGCTTTCAATCTCCATTCAGGCTTGTATTTAACTTTGTGGAAATCTGCCACTTCTGTCCAGCTGAGGCTTTCGAGAAGCTGTTGGATTTCTTCCATGTGCCATGAGCGCGGCACGCCACGGGCAATGTATTGTTGGGATTTCTTTTTAGCAGCTTCTTCGGTAGTTTGGGAGAGTCCCAATGTGTGAATGGTGCTGCTTTTTCTGTGATACAAACCTTCTTGACGCTCTTTTGCGATTTTGAGACATCTGTTGAGGTAAGCGTCTGCTGCTTCACTTGGCTGGCGAGTAAGCCATGTGATTGCTCTTCTTGTCGGAATTTTATCCTGGATGTTGGCGAAAATTCCTCGAGTTCCACTTTTTGCCACCAGCAATTTGGCCATGCTGGTGGGTAAATTTAAGAATCCAGTGAGCAATTGCTTTTTGTTGTATGTGTTTTCAGCCCAATTTCCTCCGATCAGAGCTGATGCTTTCACGTCAGGGCTCCACTGCGCAACTTCAGCAACAATCAGGCGTGGCTTGTCTTTGCCATCAATGAAGTGCTGCCGGAATTCTTCAGGAGCTGCAATTCTCACTGTGACTCTGTCGATTTTTGGCAGCGTCTGCGGTTGGACCGTGATGGTTGGTTTGATCCAGATAGCTTGGTTGACATCCCCAAGTGCAAAAAGTGCAACTTCCTCGACCTTGAAGATAGCGTTGTTTCTGAGAACCCTGATCCTAGCTGGGGTTGCTCCGAGCATACTCTTGGCGGGGCCTGTCAGGAGCAGTGTGTAGCCTCCTTGGGATCCGAAGGCTTTCCAGCTGGAAACAAGTTGTTTAGCTTCAGCAATGGAATTGACTGGAGCTATATTGGTGGTGTCATCTGATTCACCAGCTCTGATTTTTCGCATCAGTTCTTGGGATTCGAGAATCTTTGGAACTTGTGTCCATTCACTGGCAATCAGGCCTTTGATCGCTGGTGAGCTTGCATTGTGTTTCTTTTGGAATTGATCTGATTTGTTCCATCGGGTCTTTTGTTTCCCAGCTTGGAGAATGTGAGTGACATGGTGCTGCTTACTGCTATTACAGTGGGCGTAATAGGATTGCTGACCGGTGTCATCATAATGATGTTCATGATCATTCGAATCATCATATCCGGCATTTTTACCAAGGTATGGTTGCAGGATGTGGCTGATTTTGCTGACAATCTCTTGGTCGGAAGTGCTTTGAGCGTTTGTGGTGAGAACTGACAAGAGCTGTTCTCTCAGGTTGGATTGTTTCGTCTGAGACTTCTTGAACCTTTTGTTGGTCTGTGCATTTGCAATGGTATTGGGTTGCCATTGCTGCAAAACGTTGGCTAAGGCTTGCGCAAGACCATAGTCGTCATTGGCAGCAGTAGTCGCTTTACCACCACCCCAACGTTTGCGTTTTGTGACATGCGTACCATAGGCTCCTCCGGCCAGCAAGGCGCGTAAGTGAGGCAGGCTTTGCTTTTGCATGGTTTTTGTGTGCATCACCTGTGGTGTGGTGCTGCTGGCTTGTTGCAACTGGGAACTTTGCTGGTCTTCAAGCATGTTCAAGCATTTCCAAAGCAAAGGAAAAACATGTTCATGTGTTGTTTGTGTGCAATTCTCTCGTGGTGAGGAGTGCTGACATCTTGGCATCCAATATGGTGATTGGAGGGCACTGATGTATACTGCTTTTTGTGCTTTTCTAGAGCGTTTGCTATTTTTGGGGTGACCTAGCAACCAAAAGCGCATGCGTCTGCGTCGAATTTGGCTGGTTTTGCGTCGATGTGAAAGTTTGGCTGCTTTCACGCGTTTCGTACTGCATTTACGTGCGGCGAATGCCACAACGCTTGGTGATACATGGCTGGTGAAAACCGAATTCAATTTTTCTTTTTGTTTTGTGCATCTGCAATTTTTAGATTTTTTTTGGAGATTGTTTTTCAGCATCCGCTTTTTGGATGAATTTATGGTACTGGTGCTTACCCAATCCCACCAACAAGCAAAGATTGTGATGGCAAACAGCAATGCAAAATTTCGGAACGGATCATCTGCACTGATCAGAGATGTCATCGACTGCCAACATGTGAATGCTTTCTCAGAAATTGAAGCACTAAAGTGGTTCAGTTCTGTTGCATCGCAAGGTCGAATCAAACACATTGCAAAACAAGCCAAGAAAGGCCTTTGGCAACGTGGCAAATATGCAGTCAGCTTCGCACTCGGTCGAGCCCGCAATCGCCGAGATGTCCACAAAAGGGCACACCAGGAGGCGCTGACTATGAAATTGCCCAATATATAATGGAAAATAATGTTGTGATAGTGCTGGAGGCCCTGATACACAATGAGGTGGAAGCACCACCGCATTGCATCCCATCCAGCACCGAACTGAGTTACCTCAGTTGTCTGTTCCTGTCGGCACAGCATGGCTTTCGCCATGTCGAGCCAGCCACAGCTGACTGACCACATTGGCCATATGATTGAGAATTTTCCAAGATTCATCTTCCTGCACATTGCGCTCCGGCCAGCCAAAACGGGCTTGAAGATAATTTGTTGGTTTGGTGATTTCTCCATGATGTGAAGGACAATCCCAAAAAAGGTGAGGCAGTGTTGCAAAGGATTCGCTGCACCAAGGACATTCACTTGAGTCTCCGCGACTGCGAGACAGCCAGGCCGGCGAGACCACACTTCCTAACAACACCGCACGGTGGGGAGCGGAAGCTGTTTCTAGGACATGACGTGCCCAGTTGAGATCAATACGGAGCATCTGGCGCTCAATGTTTTCGGTGGATTCCGTCTCTCTCCAGAGACGGGCTTCATGACGTTGGCCTTGAAGCCAATCTTGCAAGCACTGCAATCGCCACTGCTGGCGAAGGAGATGGCATTCAGGGTCATGAAAGGTTTTGTTTCTGCTGCATCCAGAGTGAGAGAAACGCGGCTGGTGTTTGTCCAGCACCATTCTCGGACTTCAGTCCAGTTGTCGTCAGCCAGGTAATTGCGCAGCAAGTTGGTGCTGGTCCAGGCACGATTGGTCCAAGTGACTGACTTCTGCTTCTTCAGGCGTCCGAGGCGCCGGAAAAGCCTTTGTTTGATGACACACAAGGGATGAGTGGTTCCACCATAGACAACTTTGCGGATGTCACTATTGGCCATGACATTGGTGTGCAAAGCGCGAGTCAAGGCTTTGTGAAGGTGGTCGGCATCATCGGCTGGCATCTTGCGACAAACCCAGCCGTAAACAACGGCAGGAAGAACCAAAGCTTTATAAACTGCCAACTTGTTGGGCCAAGGTAATGGCAGGCATGCCAGCAGTTTGGTGCGTCGCTTGGCTTTGTCAATACGTTTGATTTCTGTCTCTGAGTTTCTCCGGCGTTCAAGGGTGAAGGTGATGCCCAGTATTGTGGTTTCAGCTTGGCCAGTCCACTCGGGCCGGAGGTCTGCGAGTTGATTTTGTTTCTGTTTGGTACGGGCAACGGCCTGTATTTTGTTGGTATTTTCGAGTAAGTTGGTCATAGTACTCCATCGCAACCATGCGTCAGCTCGGTCGAGCAATCGAGGGATATTGCTGTCACAAAAGCTACGATCGTCCATATAAATGGTGGTGTGCGATTTGTTCAAATCACTTTTGGTGTGTCCTTGTCGCAAGAGATCTTTTTCAACATGACTATGTCCGCTCAGCATCCAGCAGCTGAGTACGAGTGGAGCAAAAGGGCAACCTTGCGGCGTGCAGTTGCTAACTAGCACTTCATCGTGAAAGGAGGACCCATACTGGACTAGTCGACGAGTGTTCCAGACCTGCTGCAGCAGACTAGTGAAGGATTCTGGCACGCCAATGCGGTGCAGAAATTGGGACGTGATGGTGGCCCCCATGCGGTCGAAGGCTTGCTTATAATCGAGACTGACGACCCCTGCATCTGTAAGAATCATTCTGTCTTGCAACAGGCTAAAAGCTTCCTCAGTTCCGTGATGTCCATGGATTCCATTGAGGCATGTTGGGAGAGTATCTGCAAAACGCATGGCACTGATGCTATGTGTCCACGCACTGGACCAGCATCGCCAGAATATACTCAAGATTGTGATTGGTCTCAAATCGCTGGCTGCGATTTCATGGTTTTTGATCTTTCCTGGCTTTTGGAGACTGGTCATTTTGCCATATTGTAAAAGGGACGGAATTTGTTTGGCAGTCCCCCATCTACAGGCAAGCTTGTAAAAGTCCGAAATGGCATCATCAGGCAAAAATCGAATTTCTTCTGAGCTCCAACTATCAACTCCTGCACTGCCTTGGCAAGAGCGAACAGCACTGTGGAGCTGCCAGTAGTTCGGAGGTTCCCAAGTCTGCCGGCAAGCTTGGGGAAAATGCTCAGCTAGCATTTGTGCAACATCTTCCTCTGAAAGCGGATTTTGCATTTGAGTTTCAGCTTGGTCTTGCCACAGCTTTTTCCAGAAGCGGTGAACAAACTGCGCTGCTTCGGCATCAGTTTTGGCTGTTTGTCCATCAAGAGTCACATTGGCTTGGGCAGCTTTTTGCTCTTTCCTTTGGGTCCATTTGCTGATGGTGGTTATATTGCCAGTCTGGTATCTTGTTTTCCACTGGCGCAATCTCAATTGTGTATTATCGTGCTCTTGGCGGAGCCGATCTGCATTGGTGTCTTGGATATCCCTTTTAATTCGGTGCAGGATAGTGGCAAGACTGAGGTCTCTGGGAGTGGCTTCGACTTTCCATAATTTCTTGAATAAATTTCGGGTATTCTCAGGGCATTCGTTGAGGAGATGCCTTTGATTATTCACATCTTTGTGGATCAATCTTTGCAATTCTTACAATCTGGCTAAGCGGCGCGCATGTTTCAGCACAGATTGGCTGCTTAGCTGGTGACCGGAGTTATGAATGGTCTGATTGACTTTTTGAAATTTGGGGGCAGCAGTGCCTTTGCCGTTTTTGCGTCCAGTCTGGTTAAGTTTGTGCTTAAGCTCTTTTTCATTTTCTGGTGTGGCAATAAGGCTGGCACTAATTTTGGTAGCAGTTTGATAAACTTTGCTGAGCAAATTCATGAACTGTTTCCATTCAAGGTCGACTTTGATTTCATGTGGGCTCAATTTTTGGAGGTATGTCGCTTCTTCATCCTGTTTGTGATGGCACCATGCTTCACATATTTTTTTGCTCCATTCACTGTCTGACAGGAAGCTCGGCTTGGTCCAGCGCGGCTGAGGAGCCAAGCGATAATGTTGAGCGGGAGCAGTTTTGGGCTGAGCAGGAACACTGATAGCTATATCATCACTTATATGATAATCTGTGAGCAGTACGGGATTTCCAAACACTGGGAGAATTGGTCATGCACCAGTCTATCTCCGATTGGCCTTCCCATCTGGTGGGCCTTCCGGTGCTCAAGACCTCTCCTCCGTGGGTGGCACCGCTTGCTTGGAAATGGCTGTCTTGAGGATTTTCATTGTGATCTCCGGCTGCAAACCATGGAACATGTTCGCTTTTGTGGGCAACAAGGGTTTCAAGGAAAGCTTGCGCATGGCTTTGTTGTCGGTTGGGAGCTGCGTACGAATTGATGCAGACAATTCCTTCGATGCAGCATGTCAGCAAATTGCCTGCGGTGTCTGGCAGTCTGTGCTGTCGGAGTTTAGATGGGATCAGTGTGGTAACCCCGCCAACTTTTCGGCCGGACTGGTAGCCACTGCTGTTATGGTATACCTTGAGCTGGCTTTTCTTGGCGCTTAATTGGAAGCTTGCAAATTCGGCTTCAGTGAAAGGCGTATCTTGCAACATCAGGACACAGTTCTGCCATGTTTCAAGAGCACGCCATGCACCTGGAACACCTGCAACATTGATAGTGACAATATTGAAATGCACCGCCTGCCTGGGTTGGATGTTGGGTCCCGGGTGCGGTTCAATTCCTTCTTCGATCAATCTGTCGAATTTGGCATCAGAAAGTTCTTTGTCTTTGTTCTGCAGCTTATTTTTGATTGCAGGTCCAGCATTTTTGGTGAAAAACTCAGTGGCTGTTGCGACTGTGGTCTGCCATTTTTCTGCAAGGAGTTCTTTTGTGTTTGCGGGTAAGTCAAAGAAGCTTTTTGGCCACCTGTAGGGTTTACATTCACATCTGAAAGTACTATAGGGTCCAAACCTCCAACACTGGGTACAGATGTAGACTGCATTGCCGGCCCAGCCCTCGGGAGTCCAAGTGCCTGGTTCTGGCTGAAAGGAAACGAGCTGGTGACCGCAGCGCTTCAAATCGCGGTTATCTGCGTGTCTTTTGGTCCAACTGATGGATCGTTTGGCATTTCCTTCTATCATTTGCGGTTGAGAACCCGGCAATTCTCGCATATTCTTGGCTCTTTGCTTGAGAATGGCACTGACGGATGTGTCTTCATTGGGATGGTCGGTTTTCCAATGAAGTTGGATGGATTTGTGCCTTTGCTTTTGGCCTGTGCAAGCTGGGAGACCTTTAAAGCACCATGGACATTCCCATTCTCGGCTTTCTTTGGGGATCTCATGGCTAGCGACAATGGGCTGCAATGTCTGCATCTGTTTTGACATGGTGGGGGTGTCGACACTTGAGATGATTATTCCGCTTATAGTTCATGGATCTGCGATCGGTGGCAACAATTTTGAGGTGACAAAGACGACACGTCCAACAAAGCTCTTCTGATTGAGGGGGAGGCTCTGGATCGGACCATTGATTGACCTTTTGTTTTCCGTAAAGTCGCCTACGCTTGGTCGGTGGCGGAGAATCAGGCATGCTGATGACACTTTCGGCTTGATTGATACTGTCCGGTTTCTCTTTCACCAAACTACGTGACAGCTGCAATGGTGATCCAATGGTTCTTGAGCAGGTGTCAGGTCTCTGATCGACAAGTTGCGCCGTGAGCGGATTTCTTTCCAGGTTGACATTTTCGCTGTCTTCTGGCTTTGTGGATGTGGATCGATATGTATGCACACTGTGACAGCTGGCTGCTTCGGAGTCGGCTGTTGTCTTGGCTTTTGGCGTCACTGGAGGTCTGAAATGACTACTGGACGCTTGTTCGGATTCAACAAAGGTGTGTATACTGGAAGGAGTTCCAGGCGAATTGAGAGGTACACGGCTGATGCTGTTAGGACTGATTGGCTGTTGACGAATGACCTTGGATTGGTTGTGTTTTCCGGCACCTGTGAGATCGATGATGATGGTAGCCAGGTCCGCTGCTGTCTTCATGAGCCACGGTTTAGGCATTCGCTGATTCTTGGGAGCATGCAAAGCTTTGTAGTGGCATCCTTCGAGCACAAGTGACAAGGGTTTCTCTTTTTGGCGAAGTCCCGCAATGCCATCGGTGCTGAATTTTGGTGCGAAGGTATAACGATCCCAGGCGGATGTCTCAGGATTCTTCTTCCATATTGAGAGAGCAAGACCATATTTTTCGGCTAGGCAGTGAATTGCAAGACCGTCTGCCAATGTTGCTTGAAGTTCCTGTTGGTCCAGCCATTCATCAATATTTTCAGGTCTTTTTTTGTTGCTTTTCTTGTTGGCAGCATCTTGCACGTCGGGTGCAAACCATTCTTTGAGTCTTTCTTTGTGCTTTCGAGCATGAGCTACTGTGGCCAGCCGAAGTTCAGCCGCTTCGACTCTTGCCTCATCACTTGTCAGTGTTCTGTCATTTTTGGCAACTGCTCGGGCTCCAGCGCAGGCGCGGTAGAAACAATCGCCGTTGCCCCCTAAGTCTTGCAAAGTCCATTGTTGAGCCAAGGCTTCATCAGGGTTCAATGGGATGCTGGAAGGAGAGCAATAATAAGTTTGCGAGGCAAGCTTGAGGTGGCGACAGGTGTTCGCATGTCTTGATCTGTATCTTCTTGTGACTGTGTGTCCAATTGAGTTGCTTTGACTGGACTTCTGCTGCGATCGCGCTTCGTCCCTGCTTTTGAATCAGGTTCCAGGAGACCCTCATTTGCTTTGGCTGGCTTGGCAATTGGATTGCTGCCTTGCCATGTATTTCTCACGGGTCTCATATAATCAGCGAGTTTCGGAGCAGTTGGTGCAACAATCAAAGAAATGGTGTCTGAATCACTGATCTTGTAATGGTAGGCATCTTTGTCAGCCATTGGAGCAATAGCTTTCAATCTCCATTCAGGCTTGTATTTAACTTTGTGGAAATCTGCCACTTCAGTCCAGCTGAGGCTTTCGAGGAGCTGTTGGATTTCTTCCATGTGCCATGAGCGCGGCACTCCACGGACGATGTATTGTTGGGATTTCTTTTTAGCAGCTTCTTCGGTAGTTTGGAAGAGTCCCAATGTGTGAATGGTGCTGCTTTTTCTGTAATACAAACCTTCTTGACGCTCTTTTGCAATTTTGAGACATCTGTTGAGGTAAGCATCTGTTGTTTCACTTGGCTGACGAGTGAGCCATGTGATTGCTCTTCCTGTCGGAATTTTATCCTGGATATTGGCGAAAATTCCTCGAGTTCCGCTTTTTGCCACCAGCAATTTGGCCATGCTGGTGGGTAAATTTAAGAATCCAGTGAGCAATTGCTTTTTGTTGTATGTGTTTTCAGCCCAGTTTCCTCCGATCAGAGCTGATGCTTTCACGTCAGGACTCCACTGTGCGACTTCAGCAACGATCAGGCGTGGCTTGTCTTTTCCGTCAATGAAGTGCTGACGGAATTCTTCAGGCGCTGCAATTCTCACTGTGACTCTGTCAATTTTTGGCAGCGTTTGCGGTTGGACCGCGATGGTGGGTTTGATCCAGTTAGCTTGATTGGCATCTCCAAGTGCGAATAGTGCAACTTCCTCGACCTTGAAGATGGCGTTGTTTCTGAGTACCCTGATCCTAGCTGGGGTAGCTCCGGACATACTCTTAGCAGGGCCTGTCAGGAGCAGTGTGTAGCCTCCTTGGGATCCGAAAGCTTTCCAGCTGGAAACGAGTTGTTTAGCTTCTGCAATGGAGTGAACTGGAGCTATATTGGTGGTGTCATCGGACTCACCAGCTCTGATCTTTCGCATCAGTTCTTGGGATTCGAGAATCTTTGGGACTTGTGTCCATTCACTGGCGATCAGGCCTTTGATCGCTGGTGAGCTTGCATTATGTTTCTTTTGGAATTGACCGGATTTGTTCCATCGGGTCTTTTGTTTCCCAGTTTGGGGATTGTGATTGACATGGTGCTGCTTACTGCTATTACTGTGGGCGTAATAGGATTGCTGACCGGTGTCATCATAATGATATTCATGATCTTTCAAATCATCATATTAAGCGTTTTTACCAAGGTAAGGCTGCAAAATGTGGCTGATTTTGCTGACAATCTCTTGATCGGTACTGCTTTGAGCGTTTGTGGTGAGAACTGACAAGAGCTGTTCTCTCAGGTTGGATTGGTTCGACTGAGACTTCTTGAACCTTTTGTTTGTCTGTGCATTTGCAATGGTATTGGGTTGCCATTGCTGCAAAACGTTGGCTAAGGCTTGCGCAAGTCCATAGTCGTCATTGGCGGCAGTAGTCGCTTTACCACCACCCCAACGTTTGCGTTTTGTGACATGCGTACCATACGCTCCTCCGGCCAGCAAGGCGCGTAAGTGAGGAAGGCTTTGCTTTTGCATGGTTTTTGTGTGCAGCATCTGTGGTGTGATGCTGCTAGCTTGTTGCAACTGGGAACTTTGCTGGTCTTCAAGCATGTTTATGCATTTCCATAGCAAAGGAAAAACATGTTCATATGTTGTTTGTGTGCAATTCTCCCGTGGTGAGGAGTGCTGACATCTTGGCATCCAATATGGTGATTGGAGGGCGCTGATGTATACTGCTTTTTGTGCTTTTCTGGAGCGTTTGCTAGTTTTGGGGTGACCTAGCAACCAAAAGTGCATGCGTCTGCGTCGGATTTGGCTGGTTATGCGTCGGTGTGAAAGTTTGGCTGCTTTCACGCGTTTCGTACTGCATTTGCGTGCGGCGAATGCCACAACGCTTGGTGATACATGGCTGGTGAAAGCCGAATTCAATTTTTTCTTTGTTTTTGTGCATCTGCAATTTTTAGATTTTTGGGAGTTGTTTTTCAGCATCCGGTGTTTGGATGAATTTATGGTACTGGTGCTTACCCAATCCCACCAACAAGCAAAGATTGTGATGGCAAACAGCAATGCGAAATTTCGGAACGGATCATCTGCACTGATCAGGGATGTCATCGACTGCCAACATGCGACTGCTTTCTCAGAAAATGAAGCACTAACAAGGTTCAGTTCTGTTGCATCGCAAGGTCGAATCAAACACATTGCAAAACAAGCCAGGAAAGGCCATTGGCAACGTGGCAGATATGTAGTCAGCTTCGCACTCGGTCGAGCCCGCAATCGCCGAGATGTCACCAGAAGGGTACACCAGGAGGCGCTGACCATGAAATTGCCCAATATATAATGGACCCCAACTGGTGATGGTTGATTCTTGGGTTTACCTCATTAGTTACAAAAGAATGATCAGCTACTAGCTATCAGCTCGGTTGGCACTCATTTCTTCATCTCCCATGATCAAAGACTTAAAAGGAACCTTCAATCTGCGCAACACCACTGCAGTTCAATGAGGCAACGCCATGCAACGCCCATCTCAGGTGTGCACTTGCGAAGCTGCCATGAACACGAGCAGTGAATCGGCTCAGCTGTGGCGTCGTTCTTGAGCCGTCAAGTTATACGGATGGTGCGGATGAAATCACTGATAGGCTCTGGATCCAAGGGCCCCGCAAGCGCCTTTGACTTGACATGACACAATCACATCTGTGGAGAGAGGTATGCCAGGTATGCTGTGAAGTTAGAGATACCCTCTGGTAATTTAACATAGCTATTGAAAATGGCCATTTTTAATGGGAAAATCCACTATAAATGGCCATTTCCAATAGCTACGTTAAATTACCAGAGGGTAGCTGGAGTCACTCCGGCACGTCTGGCAAAACATCAACCCAACAGAACCCCAGGGCTGAAGTCCAAGCACCATGTCATCGCACAGTTCTGATTTTGACGCCTGGATATCGACATTCCCACACAACTTGAATCTGGTGTGGTAAACCAAACAATCAACCATCCCACATCCCACATTATTGACATTTATTAACCATTTGGCGATCATAGCCAGCCTCATCTCATGTTATTCTCAAACATGTCTTTACGTATCAAACGAATATTACAATCAAATATGGTTTCGATGATTTCATGTGTACAAGCTTCATCTTGTGATAGCTCGATATTTCGGGCAGCCACCACAGAACCACGGACATTTTTAAATGTTGGTCATGTTGGGATACCCTCTGGTAATTTAATATAGCTATTGAAAATCACCATTTTTAATGGGAAAATCCACTATTTCTATGGTCATTTTCAATAGCTACGTTAAATTACCAGAGGGTATGTGTTTCGCATCGTTTACACCTTTCAGCCATCTCAATCCGAATCCAACTTGGGGGACCCAAATTTGATCCGACTGGCCACGACGCGTATCTTTTATCGATGCACCAGTCCAGGAGGCATCTGGCTGGCCTAGTCGAAATCACCAGCCAGCCTGCAAAAACGGGAGACGTAGCAGACTGGAGATGTTTTATCTCAAAATTAATGCCATCAGAGACTTGCAGACATGTCCAGTATTTCTTTAACACTTGCAATGAGTCAACTTGGAGACTGGAGAGTTTCGCACTTGGGAGATCTTGACAGGGACAACTTTAGGTGCTCACCATGTGGTGTTTTTGGCCCAACTGTCAAAGCTCTGGTTTTTGCGATGTTCATCCAGTGAGTTTCCCAAGTTTTCCTAATGAACCATGAAACAAGGCTTCTTAGGAGCTACTTGCCCATACAAGTAGCCATGATTCCTTGAACTTTTTTTGATGGCTCCACTGCTTTTGGTTAAGCTTGACTGCCAACACAAAGTGAAAGCCATATCATATAAGACACAAAAGTAGAAGAGCTATTCCCGGTGCCAAAGACATGGATGAACTCCAAAATTACCTGTTTCAACAAAATGTGCTGCGTTGATCGCAACAGAGACATGCCCCAAAATCACGGCTCTTGAATTTCAAGGAAACTTTCAAGATGGGAACCTGAGATGATAAATCCAGTGAAATCCCATGTCCATTAAAGTTGAAAGAACCTGAAATTTCATATTTTTGATAAAGTCATTAAGACACGCCACCTTCATTGAACTGCAACTATTTATTATTGTGATTGCCGGTGAAAAGCTGTTTTCAAAACAGTTGTGACATCGGCTGAGGCCTCCAGCCTCTGTTGTCCTTGATGTCCACCGGGGCACACGGGGCCCACGGGCACACTCCGGCGGTCGTGGCGTTCCTCGTGGCGAAAGGCGCGGCCGTGGACGTCCTGGCCAGCGACGTCCACGGCCGCGCCCTTCGCCAGGAGAAAGGCGACGACCGCCGCGTAGGCTGCTGCCTGGTCCAGGCAACGCCGGTCGCGGCACAGATGGCGCCGCACGGCCGATGTTGTCGTCGCGGCACAGGGAGAAATGAAGCAGAAATGAAGTTCCTCAGTGTCTGAAAGATCTTTATGTTTTATTTTCTTTAAGTCCAAGTCTGCTACTTATGGAAATTATATTGAACTTATATCTTAGAAACTGAACTTGTTGAACTTCTTAAGTTCAATAAGTTCATGTTATGGAACTTGAAGTGCAACTTGATATTTTTTCCAGATCTTCTACCTGAGGAAGTGCATCAAGTTTTGTCTATAGTCAGTATGGACTCAGGCCGAAACATTTCGCCGCGGATCTTCCGAATCTTCCTGGTGTCACAGCTCTACACATGGTTTACACACTTTGGATGTTGAAAAATGAAAAAAAACCTAGGGAACTTTAAAGGAAGTAGTGATACGTAATGACTGGTCACAGACTTAAGGCAAGTTAACACACACTTTAAGTCACACACACTTTGAAGATTTTGCCTGCTATTGCAGTGTATGACATTGATGACAAAGTCACACAGTGCTGTGTCCTCAGTAGACCTTGGATCAAATTTCAGTTTCGCAATCTTGGTTTTGATCATGTTGCTGCTGGTGTCCCAAATAGAAGTTGGGAGCACTTCAACCACCGCAGGCTCCTGCACTGAACCCAGATTAGCAGGCAGTATTCCTCAAGAACCAAGCCATGTCTCACAACGATTCAACTTGACTCCAAACATGACTATCATGCTATTTTTTTTCGGTGTCATAGATTGGGAAGTGGCACCGTTCCTGGCTAAACTACATGTTGTTCCATGGAGGCAATTATGAGGTAGCATGGTACCACATGCGTGCAACCTACTGACAAATACTGACAAGACCAGGAATTCAGTTGATGCTTTTACTGGTTGAGATGTGTTTTAAAAAAAGTAAAAAGGAAACAAACACAAGATACAGCTCAATCAGACATGGTTCCAGTGCCTTTTGGCCAGCTTCTGGTTCCTGAACCGCTTCGCTGGAGCAGGTGAAAAGGTGACTGCACACAGCTGTGGAAGTCACAACTCTCATGCCTCTCTCAAAATAAGGCACTCCAAAATATCATGTTTGTTTGATCAGCTTTTTCTCTTGGAAACGACAATTAATTAGCGTATCCCAGTCCCATGTGTTTGGAACAACCCACTTTGATCTTCCAAGGTCAGGACCGCAGTGATTTTTGCTGTTTGGCCCATGGATGAAGCAGGTTCCTGTCTGCAGCTGGATCTGAAGCCAGGAGGCACCGCTATACCAAGAACAGGAGACACAAATTTAATCTTTCACTCACCGGAATGCAAGCTGTTGAAACGTGAAATAAAGACCTCACGTTGATAAAATTGATGATCAGGAAACCCCTTAACCAAACCATGGACGGTGGACACCCTCCAGGCGCCTTGGTGGCCGCTTCTGGACGTGAATCAGCTTCGGATTGAGTGGTTTCCTTGGGTAAACGCAGATTTCCAAATTATTCTCATTTCGACCCACCTTTCGACAATGCCTTTCCGACCTTCAAATCTATGACAGACTGCCTTTGCATTCATACATTTACATATTCATTTAACATGGGCGGAACATGTATTACTAAGATATCTAAAATACTATGTGATGATGAAATAAATGCTTCTCTTGTTTGGTCGGTTTACCTGGCACAGTTTCCGGCCGAGAGTCTTCCACTATTTTGAGAGCTGCATCCTTCTTGATCTCCAATACATAGTCCCACCTCTGTTGGCTCATCCAAGAATGGCAATGTGGGTGTGAAATTGCCAATTTTCCCACACAAAATAAACCGTCAAATATATCATTGATAAAAAATGATAAAAATAGGTTTTAAACCATTGGATTTTGGCGGTGCCCATCTTGATTCCTTACTACCCACTGAAATATGTAAACAGAGCTTGGTATCTGATTTCTCGCAGTTGAGAAACCCCCAATCTACGCTTGCTGTGTCCATTCATTCCACTTTTTCTGCGGAGGATGGTTAACATGCATGGCGCAAAGCTGGTTTGATAAATGTCTGAGCTTTTACGCCAATCAGTTCTTGAAAAAAACGTCTGCGTTGCCTCGTATGTGTTGTGAACCGAGGAAACAAAAGCACGAGTACAAGTACTGTATTATCAGCATCATCTTTGGATAATATGGTGATCGCAACCACTGGATTTCATCTGGAAATCGGCTTCAACTGGCACAAGTCGTGTGTTGATGCAAATCAGCCTTCAACCATCTTCTGGCTTCAACCCATCTCCGGAACGTCACATAAAATCTTCATCCCAGGCAGGGATGAAAAGAAGATGAAAAAACAGGAATCGGTCTCGAAACCTGCCACTGCAGTTTTCAATGGCGCACAGCTTTGAAAAAAGAAAGCAAAGTCGGGCCTCAGCCTCGAAATTCTACCAGCGGTGTCGGCACAAGTTTCTCGAAGGTCCTGGGACCCAAAAAAAACAGGGTATGGTATGGGGAACAATCACATCAAACTAGAACAATGTTTAATTCTTTACTTCGTGTGCAGCTCCACTTGATAAGTAGGGTGTACATGCTATAAGTTGTATCATTATATTCCATGTAAATCCATTTATATCATTTTATATCCATATATAAATATGTGTAACACCATACTGGTTAACAACCCTCCAACTTCACCACCAGGTCATATCCCTCAACAAAGAGACAATGACCAACTTACCTTTTATATATATATATATATATAGCACCACCATGCAATCTTGATGCGATGGGAAGCCTAGGCCTGGCAAAATGGGGGGGCAAATGTTGCTACGAGTACGTGGGGGAACATCTGCAAACCAGTGGTTCGTTGCTGGGTTCCATGAGCATAGCTAAGTTGACATCCATAAGAACAGTAATCAGAATTCCATGCGAGACGAATGGCAAATTGACTGCTCTGACCACGGTCCAGGAGTCCAGTGGTTGCAACATGGCTGAAACGTACGAGAGTTTACTTTACTGGTACCAGGGTGAACAGTCCGGGTTCGATGCAAACAAAACCCAAACAAAAAAAAACATTTAAAAAAAAAAAACACATCACAGCTCTCAAAATCTATTGGATCCAAGGAATCCAAGGGGTCCGATTCAAACCTGCGATGTCGTCCGACACCACGGAGGCCACCACAATGAGCGTCTTGAGTGTGCCGAACCCATTCTGTTTGTGTGGCTTTGGTACCTCAAAATCTGTTGGCTTATCATCATTGTCATTGTCCCCACTCATCACTAATTTATGGCCGTGTTCGTAGGAAATCCATGTAAATCACCACTTTCAAACACACCCACGTGAATCTGAAGCTGTATAGATTTCTTTCCAACACATCCGGTGGCTTCTTTTAAAAAAAATAAGTAACACAAGTGTTTTGGCAACAAGAAGGGCATCACATTAGTTGGATCATTGCCAAAATCATTTTGAATTTCCGGCAAGTGAGTAAATTTCAAACAAAATGCCTCGCCTCAAACGGAAAGGTTGTTCTTCCTGACGCAAGGGCTCGAAACACAACGCAAAACAGTCTTTTGGAGGTCCTGGAAACAAAATGTTGATCCGAATCAGACTCTGGGTTTGGTTTTAAAAAAAAAGCAATGCTGGGGTTTAAAAAAACAATCCAATTGATTGATCAAAACCTCATTGTTTTTTATTTCATTATAGTCTCTTATAACATGGGAGTAGTGTAAGGTAGATCCAAAATTATTATTGCTCATATCATCTGCCATGCGCAAAATGTGTACAACTATTTAGAAAAATGTTGTGTGTCATCTGAGTTGAATACCAAAGAGTGCCAGTTTCAGTCCTATTTTTTGTTCGATCGAAGTGTCCGACGCGCACCCTCCCAAAAAGTTGAGCACATGATATAGGATCTCCCCAAGGGTGTCAAAGTTTTGTGTTAATCCGAATGAATCCACCGCCATTTCAGTTCCAGATTTAACCATTGAGTTGAAGGCTCATGTCATATGCGGTATATGCGGTATACATGTAAATTCATGTAGGAAAAATCATGGCACTGGAATTAAATCAAACATGTTACAAGAATGCAGGGGTGTGTCAGGTGTTGCACAAAACTACACAACCCAAACTGGATTCCGGGGTTGTATCTTTGAAAAAATGATTTCGTTCCGTCCATCCAGCTTTAGTTTTATTCAACAAAGGTCTTTGAAACAAAAACGAAAGAAAGCAGAAACAACAAAGAACGGATTCGCCGTTTTCAATCAAGGGTGCAACACATCTGATGATTCTTATGCACATCAACAATCATGCAAAACACATTAGAACTCGTCAAACAAATCTGCCCACGTCTTCTCGTTTCCCCTTCGTTTCCTGACCTTGTGATCCATGCCCGTGCTACACCAACTGGGATCGGCTTGCAACTTCTCCGGGAGTTGTCACGTAGTGTCTGCCAAATCCTACCAGGTGCACCGCGTCATGATCTTTGGGAATTGAGATGAATTGGGTATCTGCAGTATTGGAAGTGTGCCATGCCGGTGTGCTCTCGCGGTGCCCTACAGCAACTTACGGTATTGGCACAAAACAGGGAAAATCATGGGACACACATGTGTTGTTTCCCCAAAAATTTCCCGCCGCGCGTTTTCCGGTTTTTTTCCAGATGTTTAAGGTTTCCCATGTTTTTCATCACCTTTTCCCCAGCTTTTCACCCTTTCTTTCATCGATGTTCTCCCACTTTTCCCCCATGAAATTCACCATTTCAGGGGCGACGCCGTGGTGAAACTTCCCCAGCTCAGAGGTTTCACGGCTGCGTTTCAGGCTACACGACAAGATCTTGTGAATCACATGCTGCGTGCTCCGAAAGGATCCGAAAGGCCCGAAATCTGTGATGTGGCACATTCTGAATCATTGGACATGATTGGTCACTTAAGGTGTGAATGGATTCGATTCAGGTTGTTTGATATGAATCGACATTCTGAATAGATATGATATCATTGGAAATATATATATATATAATTTATAATTCAAAGTTCGGGACGGCCAAAAGAAAAAAAGAAAAATGCAAAAGAAAAAAACACCACAACCACCAGAATTACAAATGCAAAATACCCGGGAAAAAAGGAAATACTATAAATATCAGGTGTCTTTCCCAAAATTCATGAAACATCACAGCAAAAAAAACAGACACACGTTCCTTTAAAATCATCAGAAAATCCGACTTTGATGCACATGTTTTCTAAACCGCGCTTCGCGTCTCCCCCTTTGTGTTATTGTGCCGGCTCCACGGCCTTGAATAGATTGCATCCATGATGAAGAATCTGTTGATATTTCTCTTGCTTCAAGGTGTTTGCAATGATACTTTGACATTTAATGTGATGATAATGTTAACATTTCCGCAATTGAATTTCATCATTGTCATCATGTGTTCGTTGGTTATTATTTGGAGTATTCATGAGTATTCCCTTCTTTCTTTATTTCCAACAAAGATGGACATGGGATACGGATGGGCGCAGCACGTTTCCCAGCAATTTTAAACCCTCACCAATGCACCGCGTTTTTGCCCATAGCCATGTCTGAATATATGTTTTTCCGGAAAAATAATCCCGAAACAATGGTGAATCAGGGAATAAAGTGTTCTTCTTTTCCTCTATAATATTTTAATAATGCCAATGTTCCTTTCGATATCGAGAAATAATGCCTTATTCCAAATTCCTTAGAACAATTAAGCCTGAACTATGCTTATTTCAACTTATTTGCATGGGACTTAAGGCTTGAAACCTCAGTCACAGGAATGAAGAAATAAAGTGCTTTTATTGTTTCTAGAAATAAGGCTCTCATACAGAAAGTCAATAAGTTTCATCGTTGTTTCACAATGGTCTGGGTTTCACGTCCAAAGAAACAGCAGCAGTACAGAAGCACATTGGTTTTTCTGCAACAAATCCTTCCTCTTCGTTAACAATGGGACGCGCCCTAAAGTCATCTGCAAAAGATGCTTTTATTTGCAGAACCGCCCAGGCCTTCACGTTGTTGATTGACTGCTGAGGTTCTGCTAAAATTGGCGAATCCTTTCGAGTAGCCTTGTGATGATGGTGAGCAGTGACGAGAGATTGAACACGTGCTTGCAGTGTCAGCAAAGACATCTCTAAGGCTCCAAGGTCATTGATTTGCCACAACGTTTGCCTTCATGAAGATCAAAAAGACAGAACTCCATGCACGGCATCAAGCAAAGTGTCTTTAGATGTTGCTGTATCTGTATACGTATGGGGTAATGAATAATTAAATATGAATCATTATAAACCGTCAAGAATAAGCTGCTGTCCAGCACATCTGCACATCTTGGATACCCTGCGAACGTATCAAAGGCCATCATTGTGCGCACATCGTGTGCAACGGGAATTCACGAAACTATAGTAGTGAAACGTTCAATCGAGGAAAGTTGGAGTGGATGCTATGTTCAATCCTTGGAGGTCCCCTCTTTCACCGACCCAATCCAAATTGCTTCTTGAAAGTATAGTGAACAACGACAAATTTCCAACTTCCAACACACTCAGAAAGATCCATAGTTTCTCACCAAAAATGAAAAGCTGATGGTCAGTACAAGTGGTCATATTCAACATCCATGGGTGATAGTTTGATGCGCGCTTCACTCCATGATGTCCCTTTAAACCTGAAACCAGTGACATCGATTACGCATTGCACATATCCATCATATCCTCTAAGTCGCAAAATCATCCCACATAAATCTTAACCGCAGCCAATACACCCGCAAACAAGACCTGATATCTTGCCGATCATGGAGTTGTGGGAGCTGTATTACTACCTGAGGAATATTCACCTATCCATACTTGGGGAAGCTTCTACTTCTTGCACTGGAAAAATTCTTACCAAAGTTGCCACTGGGATGATCCATGAAGCTAAGGCAGCTAAGATCATCTAAGATCTATGGTTTGGGCCTAGAGGTCATGTCACGATCCTTTGCCAACGACGTCATCCGATTGAAAAATAGCCATGATGTGGAATTGACCAATTAAGCATAACAAATCCACCACGGACGGAAATGAGAGGTGTGAGGCTATAAAACTAATGGCTGCACAGCAGAGATTCCAGCCACTTGCTAAGCTCAGTCCTGATTCCAAATTGAAATATTGAGAAACCCCATGCAACCACAGCTGGGAATATGGCTTTAGCACTAAATTAAATCATCTTAAGCCGTCCAACTTTGTGGAGACCCAAGTTTGATCCATACCATGTCATGTGGACAAAAAAGGCGTCCGGCGGCACATTTTTGATCATATCATAGGGTGCACTCCAAAGGCACCTTTGGCCCGAAATTGAAATATGTTCAAATCATTTCAAATCACAATAGCGAACCTGCAAAAAATGGGAGCCGAAGCAGGTGACTGGAGATGTGTTCCCAAAAAAAAACATGATGTCAGACACATATAGACACATGCAGATATGTCCAGTATTTCTTGCACCAAGACAACCTGCAAAGGTGCTTGTTGTACAGGTATATGGATAGTGTTTTGCACTGGGGAGATCTTGCTGACAAGGACAACTGATTAGAGGTGCCCAGCATGTTGTGATAAGCTCAACAGTCACGGTCACAGCTTTGGTGTTTGCAGTGTTCATCAAGTGTCCCATGTTCTCTAATGAACAATGCGACAAAGCTCCTTACGGGCCAGTAGGCGCTGCTCGGCAGCCCCATAGCCATGCTTCTCATTCCCCTAACCTTTTTGATGATAGCTTCACTGTTTCACTTGTTCAAGGTATCTTCATTCCCAACAAAACTGACAGCCACAGGAGACACCAAAGAACTATTCCCGGTGCCAGGCCTTACGTTTCATGCCTTGGGCGGATCGAAGGTGCAAGCAACATCTGGGGCTCAAGATGATTCAACCCCAAAACTCGATATGGACAGAAGAAACATGAAGAAACATCTTAGCGAACAAATGCCTACTCGTGTACGTGACCATCGGTGACCTTTAGGCCGCCATGTATTGCTGAAGATAGTCAAACGCCAAAAACAACATACCTGTTCTGTCCGTGCTTAATCTGATAATTAATCTGAGTTGTTCTTGAAGGCGATAGAAATTGAATGGGTGGTATGGCGTTTCAAACAAAGAATTCCATGTTGGGCGGCGAGTTAATTCTGCAGATTCAACCGAATTCGTGGTTCACCGGCGCTCAATTGTTGGCCTGTGATGATGATTGGGCAATGGTTTTAGGTTATTCATGTGTCCAAAATCGGATGCATAAACGTCCCTGGTCACTATCCCTACGCCTTTCATGTTTTCATCCCCACCGGTGCCAGCAGTTTCACCATGTTTCATCCATGGACACTCCCACCTACTATGCCATTGGGCCACTGCATTGAGCCTCACCCGTGCAGCCAAGAGGCTTTTCCCATCAGCAGGTTCACTATTTCTGTATGGTCCTGCTGTCTTGCGAGATCCAAGGGCGTTTCGCCTGGGAACCACTGCTGACATTCGAACTGACCCTTTCCAATATAATATAACTTCAATTGATCGCTGTACGGGCTGCAGAATTTGACAAGTGGTGTTTAAAACGTGCGGAAACCTCTGTTTCATTCTTCACACTGGCTCACATGGGTGTCAAAGACATGGATGAACTCTACACCCTCATGTTTCAACATGTTTCAAACAAGAAGTGCGCTACGTTGATCGTGACAGAGACACGCCCCAAAATCACGGCTCTTGGATTTCAAAGGAATTTTGAAGACAGGAACCTGAGATGAGAAATCCAGGGAAATCCCATGCCCATCGAAGTTGAAAGAACCTGAAAAATCAAATTTCAATTCATCAAAACATGCCACATTGAACTGCAACTATTATTGTGATTGCCGGTGAAAAACTGTTGTCAAAACGGGTGTGACATCGGCTGAGGCTCCCAGCCGTCGTTGTTCTTGACGTCCACCGAGGCCTTCGCTGCCAGCAGCAGCTTGGCGCTCTCCACGTGGCCCAGCAGCTTGGCGCTCTCCACGTGGCCGTTGAATGCTGCATAGTGCAGCGGAGTCTGACCTCAGCAACGCAGGCGTCGGAGGCACCACCCGTGGCGGCTCCCCGGCGGCTCTGAGCTCCCGGGCCGCGGCTGTCCCGGACGTCCACGGCCGCGCCCTTCGCCAGGAGAAAGGCGACGACCGTTGTGGCGTTGAGGGCTGCTGCCCCGTGCAGCGCGGCCCGGCGGACGCTCGTCACCGGGACCTCGAAGAGTCGGTCGAGGCAGCGCCGGTCCCGGCGCAGGTGGCCCCGCACCGCCGCCAGGTCGCCGGACCACGCCGCCCGCATGATGTTGTCGTCTCGGCGCGGGGAGAAATGCAGCAGAAATGAAGTTCCTCAGTTCCTTTGATCTTTATGTTTTATCTTTTCTAAGTCCAAGTCTGCTACTTATGGAAATTATATTGAATAAGTTAGAAACTGAACTTATTGAACTTTTAAGTTCCTGATGTTCATGTTATGGAACTTGAAGTGCAACTTCAAATTACTTCTGTAACCTTCTAGATCTTCTACCTGAGGTAGCATCAAGTTCTATCTTTAGTCAGTAAGGACTGAGGCCCAGACGTTTCGCCGCTGCCGCTTCGTCGGCTTCGACTTGTTCTGAATCGTCCTGATCTTCCGGATCTTCCTGGTGTCACAGCTCCCGAAATTGTGTGCACACTTTGGATGTTGCCGTGAAAAACTTCAGGGAACTCGATAACAACTCATATATGTCACCACTACCAAGACGTCAGGCAAAGAAATTGAAAATATCGTCGGCCATTTGCCATGCATGACGTTGATGTATGTTCATTACTGTTGACACTGTGGCAAACCCAAGACCATAAACCCACCATTTGAGGATGGATTATACCACCCATTCAGGGTTTTGCTATTGGATTGAACGCATTGCAATCCACTGAGCCAACATCGCCAGCCCGTCTTCAACGACAAAACTATTCTGGAAACGCTAGGGCTACACAGCGCGTGGAGATCCATCAGGCAGCAACGAAAATTTGACGATGAAAGGTTGGGAGTTGACATTTGACAGTTGAGATTCTGCGAGATGTTGCATTTACTATATTTGACTATAGCAAAATCAAAGTTAAGGATTTAGACCGTGGAAAACGAGATTCTGCCAACAAATTTTGGATTATTACCACTACGGTTGTTGCCGTTGCAGCCTTGTTTACCATCCAAAATCCAGGTCCAACATCGAACACGAGAGAAACCACACATACAGTGGTGATAAGACATGATAAAACCCATGGAAACAACCAAGCCTAGGCGATAAACCAAGAATAATCGGATACTCGGACAGATTCGACAGTAAACCTTTGGTGAATGCTTAGTTGCATACCCTCTGGGAATCATTCCCTGGGATTCTAAACTGGCTGGCTGGGAAGTTCCAATGTTTCAAGGGAAAATGTTGGAAAATCATCTGAAAATGAATGACGCTCACCCCACCAAATTTTCTGGGACCAGATAATCAACAAATACACCAGATTCGTCCACATTCCACCAGGCCTTGGGGGGGTGTTTGTGAAGGAGAATGGGTTGTCGACATTCACAGCTGCTCATCTGCTCTGTGTTGATTCATGCGCATGTCTTCCTAACTACGTGCTGGGATGATTCCCTGAAGCTCGAAACTAGGTTTGCTAAAGGCCCGAAACTCCAAAAATAGGTTTGCATCTGGAAGTTTGGCAGCGGGGGCAATGCCCCAAACCCTTGAAATTAGGTTGCGCTCATAATTTTCGTTCAAAGGTAGGTTCGCCAGACCCGTCAAATCAGGTTCCGTTCCAAATTTTGGTACGTGGGGGCTCCAGTCCACCAAACCCCTCAAGTTAGGTTGCGTCGTGTTCGTCTTGATATTTTTGGGGAAAGGGATGCTGAAGGCCTTCTTGATCAAATCCTTATTAAGCCTCAATAAAATGTTCCGGTTTCTGGGCTGCACTGAAGAGGGGAAGGTGGGGTATCTTGAGGGGGGGTACTGGAGACCCCATGAAGTTCTGGATCTTCCGAATCTTCCTGGTGTCACAGCTCTCGACATGGTTTACACACTTTGGATGTTGCCATGAAAAACCCCAGGGAACTTTAAAGGAGGTAATGATACGTAATGACTGGTCACAGACTTAAGGCAACTTCACACACACTTCAGGTAACACACACACACACTTTGAAGCTTTTGTCTGCTATTGCAATGTATGACGTTGATGACAAAGTCACACAGGGCTGTGTCCTCAGTAGACCTTGGATCAAATTTCAACTTCGCAATCTTGGTTTTGATCATGTTGCTGCTGGTGTCCCAAATGGAAGTTGGGAGCGCCTCAACCACCGTAGACTCCTGCACTGAACCCAAATTAGCAGGCAGCATTGCTCAAGAACCAAGCCATGTCTCACAACAATTCAGCTTGACTCCAGACATGGCTATCATGCTATTTTATGAGGCAGCATGGTACCACATGCGTGCAACCTACTGACAAGACCAGGAATTCAGTTGATGCTTTTACTGGTTGAGATGTGTAAAAAAAAAAAGGTAAAAAGGAAATAAGCACAAGATCCAGCTCAATCAGACATGTTTCCAGTGCCTTTGGGCCAGCTTCTGGTTCCTGAACCGCTTCGCTGGAGCAGGTGAAAAGGTGACTGCACACAGCTGTGGAAGCAGGCCTCTCTCAAAATATCATGTTTGTTTGATCAGCATTTTCTCTTGGAAACGGCAATTTAATGTTTGGAACAACCCAATTTGATCTTCCAAGGTCAGGGCCGCAGTGATTTTTGCTGTTTGGTCCGTGGATGAAGCAGGTTCCTGTCCACAGGTGGATCTGAAGCCAGGAGGCACCGCTCTACTCTTGGGGTTCTTCCCATCTATACCAAGAACAGGAGACACAAATTTAATCTTTCACTCACCTCACCGGAATGCAAGCTGTTGAAACGTGTTGAAATACAGACCTCACGTTGATAAAATTGATGATCAGGAAACCCCTTAACCAAACCATGGACGGTGGACACCCTCCAGGCGCCTTGGTGGCCGCTTCTGGACGTGAATCAGCTTCGGATTGAGTGGTTTCCTTGGGCACATGCAGATTTCCAAGTGATTCTCATTTCGACCCACCTTTCGACAATGCCTTTCCGACCTTCAAATCTGTAACAGAATGCCTTTGCGTTCATACATATTCACTTAACATGCAGGGAACATGTATTACTACGATACCTAAAATACTATGTGATGGTGAAATAAATGATTCTCTTGTTTGGTCGGTTTACCTGGCACAGTTTCCGGCCGAGAGTCTTCCACTATTTTGAGAGCTGCATCCTTCTTGGTCTCCAGTTTTGCATCATCCGCTTGAAAGGTCGTCTCTTTGAGTTTCAAAGCATTGAGAAACTCCAACCAACCACCACGGACGAATCGGTCGACAACAATGGCTTGGAGCTGTGCCCGAGTGATAGCATGATAAAGACGAGCTCTGGTGAAATTGTCAGTGTCACCAGTGATTTGCGCATCAAAGCCAATGCAAATGATAAACAGCTGCTCCAACCCTTTGGCGTTGGTGTCCCAGTCGAGGATGAGTTCATCCTCCCTCCGGTCCTGATGTACAGCCTCTGGTAAGAAACGTAAAGATTCCTCAAAGGAAACCAACTGAATGTTGTAAGTTGGCACGAAATCTGCCTCCAAGCGCTCCTCAAGATGTGACTTGAAAATCATGTGAAAATGTTCGTCTGGCACAAGCAATGCAACGTGCCGATCAAGCCGCATGCTGGGGTGCCTTTGCAGAATGAACCACAGAGCTTCCACTGTGTTTTGGGCAAAGTGCGCAAACAAATCACCATCATACCCTTCGGGCACCTCGAAAATAAATGACTTCAGTGGAGGGCCAGTTGTGCCAAGACATGTAGTTGGCTCACCATCTTGCAGCTGAAATGCGTTTGCTCCAAAGGCAACTCGTTTTGTGCTACGGACAACCTCTGTGAGGTTCACCCGGCGCATTTCAGGATAATTGTTTTGAAGTAACAAGGATTGCGAAACATCTGAAAGAATCAACTTGTGCTGGGCACGAACTTCCTGGAATAACCTTTGGTTCGTTCTAAATATTTCATGTCCTTCATCAAAAACTGCGAGAACCAAGTCATCCGGCATGACCGTCAATTCCTGCAAAACAATTTGGCAATCTTCAATGTGTACTCCCGTGAATCTGTCATAGGGTGCATGCATCAAAACAACTCTTTGTAAGAGCTTGTTCCTGGACATCGTTGGCAGTGATGATTTTGCATATGTGAGGAGCCAGCGGACAAAATAAAAACCCAGAGATCGGTTCGGGGAGATGAATAGAATCTTCCCCTGACTGCTCGAACTCAGTTTGCTGATTGCATGCCGGATTGCCAAAAACGATTTCCCCGCTCCAGCCGGGGCTGACAAATGGACGTCTTCATCTAAATACCTGGAAAGTTCTTCGAGTTTCTCTGCCTGGTGATTTGTCAGCTGTGAGGAGGACAAAAGACTTGCTGCATACTGATTGAAAAACGATGTATTGTCCACAGCCAGCTCTTCTGTAATTCCACACTTTTCTAAAGCACCATTCAGTAGAATTTCTAAGTCATCACTTAGCACTGCATCTCTCAGCCTGTGTTTTTCCTGAATACGTTGCAGGTCAAAATCCACTGCCAAGGAAGGCATGCCATTTTGAAGGCGCGACTCATATATGGATTTTACTTGGAGTTTCGTTGCGTCCTCTACGATCATCTTCAAAGAGTCCTTTCCAAATACGTCCAGGCGCAAGAGCTTCTCAAAAAAAACCGTGGCGTGCCGCAGACGCTTGGTCTCAAAACATTTCCCTGTTTTCTGGCACACCACCTGCCATTTCATATCATAGTGGTCATGGTGGTTCTTGGCGTCCTCAGGCATTGGCATTTGGAGAAGTTCGGCTGTGACAAAACTATTCTGATCCAGGTGAAATGCGTCAACAATGTCACCAGGTTTGAACTGTTCAGCCAAGAATTCCGTCACATCGACTTCGTCGTAGTCCCATCTGCGATCTGTGCGCCGCATCTCATCCAGCTTGGCAATTTCCCCCTTTTGGGAGCCACCACACCCAATTCCATCCCAAAGGTTCACCTTTGGAAGCATTGTCCAGGGGACTTTGCCACAGCCTACGTGACCTGGGAAGAAGACGACTTTAAGTTTTTGTCCCTGGTCTACTGCTGTCTTGACTCGGTCAAACCACTTCTGAAACCAAGCGCAGCCCCAACTCGCTCGCTTCCCGTTCTGCTCCCATAGATACCGAGCTTTTGCCCTATCTTTGTCAGTGGCTTTTCCGAAAACAATGTGACTTTTCATCGCTTCTGCTCTTTTTCTTCTTTCTGATTTCTCGTCATCGGTGCATATGTGTTTTACCTCTTGGAGGTATCCCAGATCTTTATAGTTGCGCTCACCGTAGATCTGCGCGCAGAGACATTGCTGCAGATTGTCATCTGGAAAGTAGTGCTGCCCAGGCCCATGCTCAGTGTCGCAAAGGAATACGCATGCCACGGAGTCCTTGACGTGTCGACTTATCAGGGATTCCCACCCTGTTTCATACTTCCCTGGGAACGAGACCCAGCAAACTTTGGCATTGGGATCAATTTTTCCGAAGTAGCTATTGCCTCTGAAGGAAAGGACAGCAGGACTCTCCTTCAGAATGAAGTGAAGTGTGTTGAGCTCCTAGCAAAGCGTTCTTTGTTGCAAGAAGTCATGTTCAGATCAAAGCAAACACTTTTGATCAAATTCATTGATATGGAGGCAAAAATCCACCGCAATGTGCAAAAATGTGCAAAACCGTTTCAAATATTTTCCACGCTAAACAGAAATTGGCAGCGCGCGATATGACGCGGCCCTCTGTGCAAAACTAATGTGCGGGTCCGACCAAGCACGAGAACCTATCCTGGAAGTTTCAAAGTTGAAGCTGCTCCAATCCGACGTGATTCGTTCACTTGTGCTACTGCTGCGATATGGAACTATGAACAAGGCGCATACTGTTACCTGTTTTCCATCGCCCGCCTTTGGAGGTTCACGCTCTGCTTGTTGATAGACTTCAGCCTCAAATTTTAATCAGCGCTACCCCAGTCCAATCCATGGCTTCAAACCTCATGCTCCCAGTCAAAATGCAAGACAAATTCCAAATTATGTACTGTTGGTTATCCAATCATCCCCGTCATTATTGCACCTACTATTTATTATGTTGATCATTACTAATCACCCAGAATTTTTTCTGGGTATGGACATATAATTATTCCCATCATTACAATTCATGAAATTCACTATTCCCGACACCCACATATCATATTGTGAGGGTCATAGGTCTATCATTCTCCCAACGAATCTGCCCAAAAATTGCTTGGCATATTAGGATAAGCCCAATATAATCAACAAAACATTGGATAGCCCAATTTTCCCAAAAACTTCATCTCCGTAAAAACTAATGATTCCCAATTTTTGATAATCAGTCTATTCCAAACATTGATATACATTGATGATATTCCAAAAAACTATCCATCAAAATTTCATCAATATACTAATCAGTCAGTATGAAAAACCATCAAAACCATTTTTTGGGAATCCAAAACATCATTGGATCGCCCAATTTTGCAATTATTCCCATCAAAACCATTGAATATCCATCATTTGGGATGGTCAGGATTCCCAGGACCATCCCAAAAACTTCATCTCCAGGACCATCCCATCCGCCTGCGACAGTGGCAGCTCAGAACGCTCTGCCTGAAGGAGCTCCCAGAACTTGGGGTTTGGCCAAGGGGCCCCACAGAGTGATCAGAGTGTTTATTATACATATTTAAATATATATATATTTATAATATATATATATATATATATATACATATATCAACATAAATAATAATATATATATATTATACAAAGGAAACTGTCTTTGAGAGAATCAGCCACAACAAACAATTTCTGGACGGCCTGGGAGGTGCAGCAGCCCATGCTTCGACAAATTCGATGACACTGTATTTTAGCCAAGATCTGCGGTCAGCGGATCAGTTTTCAGAGGCGAAGCAGACTCAACCAGTGCACCTCCAGAATCACCCAGCATGTCACTCCAGCATGTTATAGTACTCTTCGACACTCTATCACTTATCTCCATGCAATTCGCGGCTGCCCTTTTTTTCATACTCAGAAGGAAATCGACGACGGTGCAATCCTCTTGAAGAAACTGTATGTTTCAAGATCTTCAAACATACAATGGTGACACGCCAAAGGGCAAGTGTACTTCTTCATGATATGGCAAAAATGGAGACGGTTTCCCAACCAACTTGCGCTTTAGAAACCCTTTTCAGATCTGTTCATTTCTTCTATTGCAACCAAGGCATATGATAAATCTGAATGATTCTGAATGTGCATGCATTACGAACCCAAAACAACCCTGTCAGAAGATTGGTTGCTCGCTAGTTATTGTTCATTCGACACGTTGTGGAATGCATCTGCCAAAGCGCGTCCGCTACCCATGTCCCAGTCAATAAAGATGCCTTGTATGCGCCAAGCAAACGTTTGAAAGCAAAAAAACTGCCTGCGCATGCACGATTCGACAGGCCCTCTTGCACTGCACTTACAATTCTGGTCCAATTGTTTGCTTCAGTTTGCTAGCAGTTTGCTGTATTAATGAATTCGAAGCTATGATTAAAATCAATTTCTATATAGGTTCACAGGGTTGCAGAATTATGGTTCGCCTATGTGATCCTCACCTCACAAATTGGTAGCTCACCGCTCGTCTGGCCATTCTGGGGCATATTTCATGTCACTTGCCACCACCATCCTAGCTGCGAACTGGTTGGCCACTCAATCCACTGTAGGAAGCGACCATGGTGGCTGCTTCTCACACCATTGGAAGAGACTTGGCTGAGTGGCATTTGATGTCAATGTGGGTGAGGGATTCACTGAGTTTACAACAAGAGGGCAAAACAGTGTACCCTCTGCAAGTCCACATACCCAAGTCAATGCCTCTATTCCTAAAACATAGCTTCATCAAGAGTGCTTCCCCACAAAGCCCCCACAAATATCCGGTTTTGTTCCCACCAACAGAGGGCGGGAGGATTGTTGCGATGCCAGCTATGCGACACTGTGAGAGTCACAAACAGGGGACCAGAAGATGATGATGTTGAATTCATGGTTGTTAACTCAGAATTGCTGGAACAATTTACTTCCCAATTTCTTGGTTCCTTTGCACTCAAAATTTCCGTTCTCCTCGACTTTCTGCCTCAGACCGTGAGAAAATACGTTCAAGAAGGCCTTTCCAGGGAATGAAGCCAGCACCGATTCAACAAATGTAATTTGACAGCATCAAGTTTCCAGGAAATCTGCCGCACTGATTTTCCAAAAAGCAAGGACAAATCCAAGTTTGCCCTTGACTTGATCAAGATCAAAAACTAAACACGAACAATGCAGAACACCGAGTTTTCGCGGCATCAAGCAAAGTTATGAGGAATTCAGCTCCCAGCCCAGAACAACTGAGACATCCCGCCATCATATCAAAGGCCACCATTGCATGTGCGTTTTGTGCAATGGGAATTCGCCCAGAATGGGGAACCCGTAGTGAAATGTTCCATGAATGGTTCGTAGAGTGGATGCTGTGTATATTGAACCTCGACTTCCCTTCGAGCAACAAATAATAGCCCCAATATGCCCTAGTAGCTAGTACTTGTACGAATGGCTGAAAGATGATGCATGTTTGACTCCCAAATGGAAACGATGTGACATTCGCATCCATGGCACTTTGCTCCCACATGAAACTTAAGCACGGCGCATACATCCAACGCAAAGACATGAAATCAAGACCCTGAAGATCTCGCCGGTGATCATTGAGATAGCACCCAACAGTTGTACGAGATGTGATCCAACTCCAACTGAAGGACTTTCACCTACCCGGCATATTTCGGGAAGTTGTTGCTTCTTGCATTGGAAGAAAGTCCTGGCTGAGATACCACTGGCATGATTCTAAAACTAAGCTGAATGTCTTGGATTGGCGGGTCATTTCGAGATCTTTTGCCCATGTCACTACTGTGAAGACTGACTATTTGGAAGTAAGCAAAACAAATCAACCACCAACAGGAACAAACAAGTTAAGGCAATGCCATTGATGCCTGCACTGCAGAGCTCGCAGAAGCCACTTGCTGAGCTCAATCCTTATCCCAAACAGAGACGGGATAGAGCCACAGATCTTGGGTCATTTTGGAAAGTATGGGATAATGTTTGGAACAAATTGAAAATATTGAAACCATTTTATTTTGAAGGAACCCAATTCTGACCTATATACTTTTTTTTGTGATCCCAACGGAGCTGGGCAGCGCATTTTTTATCACCAGAGGATGCACCTCAAAGGCAGCTTTGGCCCGGAATTCGAGGATGAGACAAGATGAGAAAGGATGAGATAGATGGGCAAAATAGGACAGGGTAGGATAGATGCCATAGATAGGATGGATACTTGACACCCACACCAAAACCTCACCGGAGGACCTCCCAAATCTCGCAACCATCCAGAACCTCGGAAAACCTCCACCTCACTTTAAGCTTGCTGTGAGCTCAACCCCAGCAGGGCCTGTTGGGCAGTCTTAGAAAAAAGAGGTCGGCCAGATTAGAAAAAAGAGGTGCAAGGTTAGAAAAAAAGTTTGAAAAAGATGCAAGGTCAAAAAAAGAGATGCAAGGTTTTAAAAAAGTGTGGCCCATTGTGGCCCATAGTTCCTATATATATAGCCTTACAGTGAAAGTTAGAATGCCGCCGCAAATTCCAAAGATGTCTCCCCCTCACTTTGAATGCGGCACGCGCACGGCAAAAATCCATTCAGTTTGAATGCCTCACCACCCGCTTTTAAGTTTTTTGTTTTCGGAGAACCTTGTGCACAAATCCCTTACTTAGAATGTCTACAAACTATGAATATCATCAATTATTGATCTCACTGTTTTTCTGGAAAAAGGACGAGGAAAGGGAACCGCATAAGATCAGAGAAGAGAAAAGGGCAGTCCATGCTCCCTCCAGGTCACAAGCACGTGGCTATAGTGGGGAAAAACAACAGATATGATAGAATGCCCACGGAAACTACAGCAGATATACTGTAGATCAATGGGCGATAAAGACATGAAAGAGAAGGAAGAGAAAGGAACATTGTAAAAGAAAAAGGACTGGAAAGGGAAGCAGATAAGATCGGAAAAGAGAAAAAGGGAAGTTCATGCTCCCTCCGGGTCACAAGCACGTGGCTATTATGGGGAAAAACAACAAAGAGAATGCCGACGGAAACTACAGCAGATATAGATCAATGGGTGATCAAGACATAGAAGAAAAGAAAGGGAAAGGAACATTATAGAAGAAGAAGGACAAGGAAAGGGAAGCAGATAAGATCGGAAAAGAGAAAAAGGGAAGTTCATGTTCCCTCCAAGTCACCAGCACGCGGCTATAGTGGGGGTAAACAACAGATGAAATGCCCACGGAAACTACAACAAATATAGATCAATGGGCAATAGAGAAATGGAAGGAAAGGAAGTTACAGGAACATTATTGAAGAAAACGACCAGAAAAGGAAAGAGAATAAGAGATGCATTCCATGTTGTCCTGCAGGTCGCAAACATGTGGCTATAGTGGGGTAAAACAACAGATGGAATGCCCACGGAAGCTACAGCAGATATAGATCAATGGACCGTAAAAACATAGAAGAAAGGTAAAGGAACACTATAGAAGAAAATGACAAAAAGGGAAGAGGATAAGAGAAAAGGGCACTCCATGTTCCCCTGCAAGTTACAGACATGTGGCTACAGCGGGGAAAAGGCAACAGATTGAACGCCAACGAAAATTACAGCAGATATAGATCAATGGGCGATAAAAACAAAGAAAAGGGAAGGAAGATTGTAGAAGAAAAAGGACAAGGAAAGGGAAGCAGATAAGATCGGATAAGAGGAAAATGGCAGTCCATGCTCCCTCCAGGTCACAAGCACGCGGGAAAAACAACAAATAGAATGCCCACGGAAACTACAGCAGATATAGATCATTGGGAAAAATAAAAGAAAAGGAAACGAACAAAACTTGTGGAGCGTAGAATGAATAAACAGCCTCCCCCAATGGCATTGGCAGGCTGTCTGAGGGTTTGGCTGTTAATGTTATTACGTTTGTATATAACTTGTGTTCCCACTTGTCAATAGAGTACAAAACCATGAACGGCAGGCATTCTAACTGAGGCTTTCCGCGCATATACCGGCAAAAACTGTGCGACATGGGCTATTGGTGTGTTTTTCAACCACCGCATTCTAACTCCATTTCGCCTGTAAAATACCAGTCAAAACATACATTTTCTTACCAATTTTTCTGCCGCATTCTAACTGTGTGGCTGCATATTTACAGGCGATCCTTCAGTTAGAATGCGACTGCCGTGAGGAGGGGGCCAAACGGGCCACCATCACGCGAAGCCAAAACCGCATTCTAACTTTCCCTTTAACGGTATATAATTCCCCACATTGACGTGCGGGGTTTTTGTTTTTACTTCTGTATCCGCGCCTCCTCCTTCTCCTTCCCGTCCTCCCTCCTCAACACTCTCACTCACTCACACTCACACTCACACACTCACACTCACACACTCACACTCACTCACACACTCACTCACTCACTCACTCACTCCCTCACTCCCTCACTCACACACTCACTCACTCACTCACTCACTCGCTCGCGTGGCAGGCGTGGGCCAATGTGCATTTTGCGTGGCAGGCATGGGACAATGTGGACTGGCAAGGGGTCGGATGTACGCCCTGGCGTCCCTCGGGCTCCGCCGCTTTTGCGTGGCAGGCGTGGGACAATGTGCACTGCCAAGGGGTCGGATGTACGCCCTGGCGTCCCTCGGGCTCCGCCGCTTTTGCGTGGCAGGCGTGGGACAATGTGCACTGCCAAGGGGTCGGATGTACGCCCTGGCGTCCCTCGGGCTCCGCCACTTTTGCGTGGCAGGCGTGGGACAATGTGAACTGCCCGGATGTACGCCCTGGCGTCCCTCGGGCTCCGCCGTTTGCGTGGCAGGCGTGGGACAATGTGAGCAGTCAAGGGGTCGGATGTACGCCCTGGCGTCCCTCGGGCTCCGCCGCTTTTGCGTGGCAGGCGTGGGACAATGTGCACTGCCAAGGGGTCGGATGTACGCCCTGGCGTCCCTCGGGCTCCGCGTGCTTTTGCGTGGCAGGCGTGGGACAATGTGCACTGCCAAGGGGTCGGATGTACGCCCTGGCGTCCCTCGGGCTCCGCGTCTTTTGCGTGGCAGGCGTGGGACAATGTACTGCCAAGGCAGTCGGATGTACGGGCTCCGCGTCTTTTGCGTGGCAGGCGTGAGACAATGTGAGCAGCCAAAGGGGTCGGATGTACGCCCTGGCGTCCCTCGGGCTCCGCGTCTTTTGCGTGGCAAGCGTGGGACAATGTGAGCAGCCAAGGGGTCGGATGTACTCCCTGGCGTCCCTCGGGCTCCGCGTCTTTTGCGTGGCAGGCGTGGGACAATGTGCACTGCCAAGGAGTCGGATGTACCCCCTGGCATCCTTCGGGCTCCGCATCTTTTGCGTGGCAGGCGTGAGACAATGTGCACTGCCAAGGGGTCGGATGTACGCCGTGGCGTCCCTCGGGCTCCGCGTCTTTTGCGTGGCAGGCGTGGGACAATGTGCACTGCCAAAAGGTCGGATGTACGCCGTCCCTCGGCCTCCGCGTCTTTTGCGTGGCAGGCGTGGGACAATGTGCACTGCCAAGGGGTCCGTTGTACGCCCTGGCGTCCCTCGGGCTCCGCCGCTTTTGCGTGGCAGGCGTGGGACAATGTGCACTGCCAAGGGGTCAGATGTACGCCCTGGCGTCCCTTGGGGCTCCGCGTCTTTTGCGTGGCAGGCGTGGGACAATGTGCACTGCCAAGGGGTCAGATGTACGCCCTGGCGTCCCTTGGGGCTCCGCCGCTTTTGCGTGGCAGGCGTGGGACAACGTGCACTGCCAAGGGGTCAGATGTACGCCCTGGCGTCCCTTGGGGCTCCGCCGCTTTTTGCGTGGCAGGCATGGGCCTCCGCCGCTTTTGCGTGGCAGGCGTGGGACAATGTGCACTGCCAAGGGGTCAGCTTTTGCGTGGCAGGCGTGGGACAATGTGCACTGCCAAGGGGTCAGATATACGCCCTGGCAGGCGTGGAACATGTACTTACTCACTCACTCACTCACTCACTGACTCACTCACTCCCTCACTCCCTCACTCCCTCACTCCCTCACTCCCTCACTCTCACTCACTCACTTACTCACTTACTCACTCACTCACTCCCTCCCTCCCTCCCTCACTCACTCACTCACTGAATCCCTCTACTCACTCCCTCACTCACTCCCTCCCTCCCTCCCTCACTCACTCACTCACTGTACTTGAACATACATACACACACACTTGCTCAGAAACAACATTGCGAATTTTGTTGTGGAATGCATCATACGTGCACAAAACAATCCCTTACAAACTGCCAGGAAAAAATTAGTTGATCCAGCGTGAATTTCAGTGCGAAGTAAGCTTTCTGAGGAAGGTTCTGATGCAGCGAAGTCCAAAATAAAATAAATAATGCCAGATTGCGACAACAGTGCAGTAGATTGAACAAAGCAAATGATTGACAAATGAAACGGCATGGTGGTTCTTGGGTTAGCCACGTCCCATCACGATGAAATAAAAACTGATGCAGGTACGCCAGACTGGCCAAGTCTGGTATCACCGTCGATGGTAAGTGTCTTCGTTGGCAGGAGACTTACCATGACGCTCCTGCCCCCTGCAAATTACATTGAGGTACAACGGCCATGAAAATCATCCCGAATCAAAACCGGAAGTTTTACATCTTTGCAGATGTTTCACACACACGCCTCGCTGCCGCGAGGCTTTTTTCAAGTTCACCCGCAGTGAATGCTATTATCCGTTCCCTGAAGCGGAATTGGCTTCAAAATACAGGGAAGAAACATCAATTGAATTAATCCTAAAGCTCACAGGCCTTCATCAGGTAATGTTTCCATGCGTCGTGCCTGGTTTGTCAAAGTTCTTGTAGATTCAGCCAAGTGGCTAGCAAGATGAGCCAAGTCTGCCGCCGAGAAGATCTGAACCGGGTGTCGGGAAAGGTCTCCGTCAGGATCTTCCAGACGTTCGAGTATGGCCATGTTGGCCTCCCTGTCATTGTTGAGAATGTTCCAGAGGAACGTTGCCAGTTGATGAATCTGAACAGGAGGGGGATTGATGTCAGCATTGGCAATGAGAGAATCGGTGTCATCCATGCCGGAAACTTGTAACGATTCAGGGCTTTCTGGAACTTCGTCTTGATGTGGCCGCCAATTGCTAGACGGTGAGATCTCAGGAATCTGAAAATAGCGACGCCAATAGTTGGCGATCTGAGAGGATTGATTCCATGAGTCAATCCAGCCATTTTGGCCGACACGAACATGGCCGATGATGCCATTGAAAAAGTATTCAGGCTGTCTATTGCGATGGTGGCCACGTCGATCTACTTCCGTCACCATAAGTCGGCGATGTGCCGGTTGGGTGTCGTCATCTGAAGGTGATTGGACTTCGACAAAATAGTATGCATGGAGCTGACGTCGGACTTCTTCAATCTCTTGCTGGAGTGGATATGATTCCCCAGTGGGAGTGGGGAGAATTGGAGCTTGATGATCGGCAGGATATGGTGTGGGTGTGGCAAGATTTGCCGAAGAATATCCATAATGAGGTGTGTACTCACCTGACCCAGGAGGTGTGAGAGAATGTCCAGCTTGAGAAGCATTGTCGTCACGTGAAGGATGTAGCGAATCCGAAGGAGCAGCAGTGCTACTGTGTTGGCCATGACTACGAGATCTCCATGAAAGACGACGATGGCTCATGGAGGGTGAAGGATGCGTGATACCGGCAGATGAGGAATCACGTTTGGTCATGGTACTGCTGGAGCCAAGAGCTAAAAACTTTAAAGTTGCAATAAACACTAAGCCAAAGCACCAACGCTGAAAACCCACTACCCTACTGCAGGAGACTTTTAATCTTAAGGAAGCATGTTGCGGTTTGGAAGAGCCTCATGGCAACTCACGCGCATGATATACGGCTGAATGTGAGACGTGAAGAAATGAATATTATTTGAAAAGAATTCACTATGTTCTTGTCCCTCAGTCCAGTGAGAGCGATAGGCGTTCAGATAGGTGACGAGGTACTCTTCGTTGCGGAGAATAAATGTATCTCCAGTGTCATCTTGCCATCTGATATCCATAGACGAAGGAGATAAGAATCGATCCCGCGTATACCAAATGTGCTGGCTGATGCAGTACAACAAGTTGTACACCGTGAAAGTTTCCAATCGGTGTGTGTTGAGCAGAATGTTGAAGGTGAACAATGCCCGTTCTTCGACCGGAGTGAGGCGAGGGAGAACCTCACATGTTGTAGCGGCCATTGAGACATCATGGGTTTTGTTCATAAGCGGACGGATTTGTTCAATATCAACGATGACCAAGACCTTTCTGGCTTGAGGAGCAGGAGGAGGTTCTTCAGGTCGAGGATTCTGTTGCCAATCAGGTTGCTGAGTGCGACGGGTCTGCCACATATTTTCGTCTCGTGATCGGGAGCGTTCAGGAACTGTTCGTCGACGGGAATATGAATGAGCCATACTTGCTGTGGATGAACAGACACACAGAATAAAAACAAAATTGCGGAAGAAGCCATCAAATGAAAACCACAAAGAAAAGACAAGAAGAAAAGCAACAGGAAAGAAAAGAAACAACAGCACTAAATGAGGCAGCATTGACGCATTTTGACATCGCAGGATTTGCTTCTAGAGTCAGTCATCACCCTCAAGTTCATGAGGCGGGTTACCCGGACCCGGTGGGTCAGTCACTTCTGATGATTGTTTCAAAAGTCCCCAGCGAAGCTTACAAAGCTGGGGGTCGCGATGGAGTCTCCCTCCAATTGTTTTCCACGAAGGTCTGGATTTTGTGTCCTGTTTCATACCGATCAATTCTTGGTCGTCAGCTTGTGTCCAAGGACGAGCCGGATCTGGAGGTGAAGCGGCAGGAATAGCATGAAAGATATGCACCGGAGGAGACTGCGAAGCTTTGGGATTGGGAGTCAAGGTAAGAGGAGGTGTAGGAGGTCTTGCTTTGCCAGCATGCACGTAGTTGGTGTCCTCTCTTGACACAGCCTCACCATCGGAGTCATCAGAATTCATGTCTCCTGAATGGGCATCTGAGATAATGGGTAATGAGGTTGAATGGGTCGCATCAGGATTGTGGACGAGTCTAGGCTCAGGAATGGATTCACCTTTCTGTTTCTTTTCTGGTTGTGGGTCCACCAAAGATGATGACCGTTGTTTGGATCGTATGGGGACAGGTGTGGTAGTACGTGTTGTTGCCGTAGGGAAGGTAATCGTTGTTGCGGGCCCAGGAATTGGATCCGGACCAGGGTCCGTCATGAGACCGGCAGGTCGAGATGGGCCTGTGGAAAGAATCGATGTATGAAGTGGTGGAGAGCTTGTTGATGCCGGTCGCAAATATGGTTCTGGATTCAGTACCATGTGGGAAGGGATGCCACCATGTGATACCAAGGTTGGAGTACCTTCGGGTGTTGGTCGAGGCACAAAAGTGTGCAGGCCTCTGGTTGTTGGGCGATCAAGACGGAGACTGGCCGGAGGTGGCGCTTCATCATATTCAATGGAGGGCTCGAAGAAAGGCAAGAGCCCTGCCAAATAGTTGAGGTGCATAATAGCTCTAGCCAAATGATGATGGAACGCTCGTCCTTGAGCATGATCCATGAGCGTTCAAACAAAGACGGAGCAAGAGGAGAGCGGGTTTGAGCCAGGAAGCTGAAAAAGAGAAGCAAAAGACCCCAAAACACAAGCAACCACGAGACAAGAAAACAAGAAACAAAAAGGAACAACAACAGGGCCCAAAAGAGAAGTGCAACCCAGCCTAACGCAGCAAAAGCAATTTTTGAACAGCAATACTCGAGTTCTGATGCTGAATCAAAAGTTGGTTGGAGATGGTCTGAAGTTCCTCATTGGGAAAGCCAGCTTGTGTATATAATCGAATTAATTGTGACAATCCTTGTTGGATACGTAGGGATGGAAAAGCTCCCTTGATGACAATATGGCATCTCGACCGAAAACCGCTGAGTAGGACCGAAGGAGGTGAAGCAGAGAATGGTGAGAGCACTTGTGACACCTGTGTGGGTCCCTGGTAAATCAATTCCAGCGGCTTTGTTTCGATCATAAAGCCAAGAAATTCTTGGTCTGGTTCGGTTTCAAGGAGGATTGGTTTTCCATAGAAGCCCTCATCCAATAGAACTTCATATGGATCCAAGGAGGTCAAGCGCTTGTCACCGAAAATGAGGTGATTGTCCACGTAGCGAACATGTTGAATGAACAGGTGATGATTGGAGAGAAGTTGGTGGAAGGTGTGGTACCAAATTTGTTCACTGATGGAGACGACCATGAGACATAGGGCAGGAGAGAGAGGACTGCCCATGGGACTGCCTCGACGTTGTCGGATGCAACGTTGTCCCAAGGCGAATGTCTGCATATGCAAGGCTGATTTGATCAAATCTGGTACATCGCCGATGACAATCTTCCGAGTGACATTGAGGCGTCTAAATGTACGGCCTTTGATGATGTCTCCTGGATTATTGGACTTTCCCGGATAGACAGAGAAGACCTCCTCATCGTAGACATTGATCTTGGGCCGAAGAAAGTCTAGGAGCATGAACCAGGAGCGAAGGAATCTGTCTTGATCAATACTGGTGAAGAAGCCGGCCAAGTCTTGGTTGACCAGAATCAAATCGGCGTCGACAGGCGCCGATCTCAATATCGACAACAGAGTGTACACATCGCCTGTAGCAAAATGATTTGGACATGCCGTAGGGATAAGCTGGAAAATGAGTCGAGCAAGAATGTTGAGCATTGGTCTGAATGGGGAGTCGACAAAGGAGATAATTGGCCGTCCGCTGCGAAAGTCTTTCTTCTTTTTGGCCAGAATATACCCAGAAGGGAGTTGGCGACCCGAACCCACTGCCCATGGATATGCACGTCCGTGCTGGTGTTGGAGGGATTCCACCAGAGACGTCACGATTGAGGATGGTTCGTCAGGTAGAGCTTCAAAGATGGAAGGGTCTTGGAATGTCTTCTCAATGGAGTCGTAATAAATGCAAGGGCAGAAGATTCGAAGAGAGGAAGCTTGTTTGTCCTCACAATGAAAGATTGCACCATCAAAGGTGTCTTGAAGACGGCCGATCGATTGCTTTGTGATGTGATTTGTGATCTGTGACAAATGTTGGTGCCACAGATGGTGACAGAGTTCGATGATATCGGCCTGGGGCATGGAAGGAAGACCATTCCGTTTGGTCCAATTCTTCAAGCCAACACGTAGTTGATTTTGAAATTCCTTTTTGGATGGGAAGACTTTGTTGGGATCCTTCCGCAATGACCGCAAGGTCCGGTTCAAGCTGGGAATGAAGAAGAGAGCCGGAAAGGACCCAGTGAGAGTCCGAAGGATTGAGTGCCGCACTCTTGTAGCAGGACCAGGATTTGCAACAACACGTGGCTGGGTTCGTAGTTGACCAGTCATCAATGGCCTTTTTGTGGTTGCAAAGAATGTCCAGGACTGCCGCATGTTTGATGAAGACCGTCTTGAAGGAGGGAGTGTGACATGGTACTTGGTGAGCCAGCATCTTGACGTGCCATTGTCGCAGAAACTTCTTCAGTGTGTGCTGAAGGTCTGGAGCGAGGCACCATGGGGCCCGTAAAGCTGTTGCCTTGGGTGCTGGTTTCCCTCGCCACCATTGAATTGAAGCATCGATGGCATTCAGGGAGAGAGTACGAAAGGGCTCCTGGGTGTTGTTGGCCAATCGCCGTAAAGCGTAGCATAAGGTCAATCCCCCATCATTGGACCTGAGCATCTTTGTCTGCTCGAATCTTGCCTTGGTATTTGAACCTAAGGCGTGGATGATTGTCCAGAGTTCCAAGCGGTTTTGGAATCTGGAAGAGGTCAAAACCTGACGAACCAGTTGTGGAGTGAACTTGTGTTTGGCACGACGCCATAAAGTTGCCAGGCCAAATTGAACATTGGTGTTTAGAGGGGTTTTTTGAGAAGTCCCTTCTTTGGGTGGAAAAATTGGCAAATGAAAGGATATAGTTGAGGCGAGGTTGCCATTCTTGAATAAGTGCCATTTCCAGGCTTCGGTAGTCCTTTCTGTCTGTGTGGATTGGAATAGGTGCCCAAATATATAAGTTGTCATGTTCTTGCCAGTAACGAAGTGCCAGTTCAGCTTGCACAAGTCTCTCATTGGTGAGTTGGAGGTATTTCCTGGAGCGGCTATACTCTCTGTCCATGACATGGTGCATTGCAGAGCCCACGTAGAATTTGGGTTGCATGGATTTGATGTGGGTGAAACGGATATAGACACTCTGAGGTTGGAAGAATTGTCTGGAAAAAAGGTTGTGGGAATGTAGCGTAGAGCCCCACAGGTGTTGAAGGTCCGCACACCCTTCCAAAATTGACTTCAGCTTGGGATTGGGTCGGTGACCATGAAGAATTGTCAGGAGCATCATTCGAGTTTGAATGATGCGAAAACCTTGAAAAAGATGGATGCTGTAAGTCATGGTGAAGGGAGTCAAAATGTAAAGAATGAGAATCATCGAGTGGAGAATTTGCAAATGGGATTGAAGCACTTTGTGCTTGAGTTTTCGACGCAAGAGCGGAGCTAGTCAATTGGTAAGGCTGATGCCTGCTGTCATAGCCCGGAGGAGGTTCAACGCATCATAGTTTTTTCCCAGAAGATTGACTGGGATGCACATCATGACTGCCACGCGTTCCACAGTCTCAAGTGCATCAGCTGGTTGTTTGGCCCACCATTCCTCAGTCTTGGCAATATTGTCGGTGAGCACTTTGCGTTTTGCCTCGGACAATGCGAGTTCTTTCAACCACTTGTTGAAGGCTCTGACTGCAAGGGTGGGTGGCATATTTTGAGTAAGCCACGGATTGACACTGGTGGTACCATGGCCAAGTGCCCATGTGACGAGGGTTTGGCCGCCAAACGGTGGGGGCATTTTGAATCGATCCATTTCTGGCAGCGGCATGACCAAGGCCAGCATGCCTGAAATCAAAATCCGTTAGGATGCCTGTACTCGACAGTAGGTGTATGGCCTTTCTGCCAATGTCGTTGGGAATTCTCGGATCCACTTTGGTCAACTCGTCCATCGCTTCATCAAAATGCTCTTGGACAATGCTCGTGGATGGTTGTGGGAGCTCCTTTGCATCAAGTTCATTTGCCGCTCTCATCCGATCAGGATGGGTGAGAGCATGTTTGACCTGACGAGCCCATTCCTCTTTGGAACCTTCTTGAAGGTTGATGGCAATATGGCCAGGTGGAAGAGTGGAAGTTCGAGAATAAGCGTAACCAGAGCGATTGGGATGATTGCTCTGGTTGTGGGAGTGTTGTTCCAGTGAGTATGCCGTCAAGGGCTTTGAAGGATACTTGGACGGCGGTTCTTCATAAGACTGATGTTTGTAGTGGGGCTTTGAGTAGTCGACCCATCCGGAGGGATGCGTGTAATATTGAGACTTGGACTGGTCTTTCCAAGACTGCCAGGACTTCCCCTTTTTTCTGGGACTTTGATCAGGATAGGTGGAGTAGTCATGATACTCCGACTTGTCGGAAGTTGAAGGTTGGTCGTAGTGATAGTCGTGCCAGGATGGAGGTTGAGGTATATTGGATGAATAATTGAAATCATCTCGACGACGTTGTTCATCACGTTGATGTAGGACTTCACGATGTCTTGGAGAGTTGGAACGAAGAGTGACTGAATGGGGACGGTATGGAGACATGGATTCATCCCGTGAACGGGAGCGTCGGCCCTGGTGGCAGGAACGACTGTCCCTTCTTGAGCGCTTTGGGCTTTTCGGGATTGAGATTGGACGTTTGTCCACATGAGTCGGAATATGTTTGGACCGTGACCTGGAACGGCGGTGAAGCCGTGGAAGTGGTGGCAACGGGACAGCTGCTGGAGGCTCTGCGGCTGGAGTCACGGTGGGAAGGTGTGCCCCACTTGGATGAGGACTCTTGGACCTTTCTTTGGTCATTGCCATAAAGGCCTGCATGCCAGATTCCACTGTATGGCGCATTTGTTGCATCATCTCCTCTGGATTGAAAGTGGTGTGTGGTTCTTGTTGAGCAGGTTGAGATGGAGTTGGAACAGGAGGAGTTTGGACTGGTGGCACCGTTGGTGGCTCAGGTACTGATGGAGGAGTCTGATGAGATGCTGTTGGTTGAGAAGTCTGATGGAATGGGAGAAGCTGCTGGAGTTGCTGAATATGGGTCTGAGCTTGGGAATTCAATTGTTGATGCAGTAGTGCATTCTGGTCCCTTAACTGAGCCAACTGAGCTTGAGTCTGAGCTTGTGACTGAGCTTGAGACTGTTGGTTCATCAGATCACCTCCACAAAATTGACCAAATTGTGCAGCAGGTTGAGGTGAAGTAAAGGTAGGCGCTGACCAGCCACAGTTCCACATGTTCTCCGAAAAGTTTGGCCACCGACCAGGAAACATGGCCAAAAGATATAAGAGGTCTGGCAGCACTGTCAGACGATCACTATAGAGTTAAAACATTAACATTGGATGCATCCACAACGCATGCAGTATTCGTGATAAGGCTCAAAGGCCCTCAGCTTTCAAGTCACAACCCTCTGGACGGCTTACGTGTTCAACCCCTGAATTAAGTGCACAATTTCAACCTCACCAAACAACCAAACAAGAAGTGACCAAACCTGGAAAGCATGTCCTGTAGCCTTCACATGGTAACAAGTGATGTGAAAAAGTCGAGCTCCGTACTCTCTTGGGCATCATTGAAAAACGGATGTTGTCGCGGCTTCCAGCTATGCAGAACATGATGAAAATGGAAAGGTGATGCCCAGTACTGCGGCAAGCAGTTTCAACACTCACTCGACCGACAGAGTGAAACCTGAAAAGTGAACGGCTGTTGCACTTTACTTAGGCGAATTACTAATTCAAAAGTGTAAATTCAGACATCGATTTACTGTCAATTGTTAGCCTGGAAAGGCTTTCCCCGAAGGGTTCCTGCCAACTTGACGTATACAGCAGGAATGACACACTTGCTCAGAAACAACATTGCGAATTTTGTTGTGGAATGCATCATACGTGCACAAAACAATCCCTTACAAACTGCCAGGAAAAAATTAGTTGATCCAGCGTGAATTTCAGTGCGAAGTAAGCTTTCTGAGGACGGTTCTGATGCAGCGAAGTCCAAAATAAAATAAATAATGCCAGATTGCGACAACAGTGCAGTAGATTGAACAAAGCAAATGATTGACAAATGAAACGGCATGGTGGTTCTTGGGTTAGCCACGTCCCATCACGATGAAATAAAAACTGATGCAGGTACGCCAGACTGGCCAAGTCTGGTATCACTGTCGATGGTAAGTGTCTTCGTTGGCAGGAGACTTACCATGACGCTCCTGCCCCCTGCAAATTACATTGAGGTACAACGGCAATGAAAATCATCCCTAATCAAAACCGGAAGTTTTACATCTTTGCAGATGTTTCACACACACACACACTAACTCACCTACCTACATACATACCTACATACATACCACCATCGTCCCTCCATCACTCTCATACTTCCTCTTCCCTTCTCGCTTTCTCTGCTCAGTCTAAGTCTAAAGAAGTTGGTAACATGTGGGGTTATCCGGTCCTTTAATTTATTAATATACATCATATGTGATGATGAAATAAATGCTTCTCCAGTTTGGTCGGTTCACTTGGCACAGCTTCTGGCCGAGAGTCTTCCACTATCTTGAGAGCTGCATTCTTCTTGATCTCCAATCTTGCATCATCCGCTTGAAAGGTCGTCTCCTTAAGCTTCAAAGTATTGAGAAACTCCAACCAACCACCACGGACGAATTGGTCCACAATAATGGCTTGGAGCTGCGCTCGAGTGATCGCATGATAAAGGCGCGCTCTCGTGAAATTGTCTGTGTCACCAGTGATTTGCGCATCAAAGCCAATGCATATCACAAACAACTGTTCCAAACCTTTCGCATTGCTGTCCCAGTCAAGGATGAGGTGATCCTCCCTCCTGTCCTGATGTACAGCCTCTGGTAAGAAACGTAAAGATTCCTCAAAGGAAACCAGCTGAATGTTGTAAGTAGGCCCAAAATCTGCCTCCAAACGCTCCTCAAGATGTAACTTGAAAATCCTGTGAAAATGTTCGTTTGGTACAAGCAATGCAACGTGCCGATCAAGCCGAATGCTGGGGTGCCTTTGAAGAATGAACCACAGAGCTTTCACTGTGTTATCCGCAAACTGAGCAAACAACCCACCATCATACCCCTCGGGCACCTCGAAGATGAATGATTTCAGTGGAGGACCAGTTGTGCCAAGACATGTAGTTGGCTTACCATCTTGCAGTTGAAATGCCCTTGCTCCAAACACAATTCGCTTTGTGCTGCGGACGACCTGCGTGAGATTCACCCGCCGCATTTCAGGATACTTGTCTTCCAGTAAGAAGGACTGTGAAAGGTCTGAGAGAATCAACTTGCTCTGGGCACGAACTTCCTGGAATATGCTTTGATTCGTTCTGAATATTTCATGGGCCTTATCAAAAACTGCAAGAATCAAATCATCCGGCATGACCGCCAATTCCTCCAAAACGATGCGGGAGTCTTCAATTTGCACTCTCAGGAAACTGTCATAGGGTGCATGCATCAAAACAAGCCTTTGTAATAGCTTGTTCGTGGAAGCCTTTGGCAGGGAAAATCTTGCACGCCTGAGAAGCCAGTGAATGAAGTAGAAGTTCAGAGACCGGTTCGGGGAGATGAATAGAATCTTCCCCTGATTGTTCACAAAGAGTTTGTTGATCACATGCCGAATTGCCAAAAACGTCTTCCCGGCTCCAGCCGAGCCTGACACATGGATGTCTTCATGCCAATATCTGGAAAGTTCTTTGAGTTTCTCTGCTTGATGATTTGTGAGCTGTGAGGAAGTCAAAAGACTTGCTGAATATTGGTCGAAAAACGATGTATTGTCCACAGCCAGCTCTTCTGTAATTCCACACTTTTCTAAAGCACCATTCAGTAGAGATGCCAAGTCATCACTTAGCACTGCATCTCTCAGCCGGTGCTTTTCCTGAATATGTTGCAGATCAAAATCCACTGCCAAGGAAGGCATGCCGTTCTGAAGTCGCGACTCATGTACAGACTTTACATGGAGTTTTGTTGCATCCTGCACGATCTTCTTCAAAGAGTCCTTTCCCAATACGTTCAAGTGCAAGAGCTTCTCAAAAAAGTCCGTGGCGTGCCGCAGACGCTTGGTCTCGAATTGTTTCCCTGTTTTCTGGCACGTCACCTGCCATTTCATATCATGATGGTCATGGTCGTTCTTGGTGTCCTGAGGAACAGGCGTTTGGAGAAGCTCAGCTGTGACAAAACTATTCTGATCTGGGTCAAATGCGTCGACAATGTCACCAGGTTTGAACTGTCCAGCCAAGAATTCCGTCACATCAACTTCGTCATAATCCCATCTGCAATCTGTGCGCCGCATCTCATCCAGCTTGGCGATTTCACCCTTTTGGGAGCCACCGCACCCTTTCCCATCCCAAAGTTCGGCCGTTGGAAGCATTGTCCAGGGGACTTTGCCCTGGCCTACTTCACCCGGGAAGAACACCACTTTAAGTTTTTGTCCCAGGTCTACTGCTGTCTTGACTCGGTGAAACCACTTCTGAAACCAAGCGCAGCCCCAGCTGGCTCTTTTCTGGTTCTCCTCCCACAGTTTTTCAGCGTGTTTTCTATCTTCATCAGATGCCTTTCCAAACACGATATGACTATTCATTGCTTCTGCTCTTTTTTTTCGTTCTGCTTTCTCCTCATCGGTGCATATGTGTTTTACCTCTTGGAGGTATCCCAGAGCTTTATAGTTGCGCTCACCGTAGATCTGTGCACAGAGACATTGCTGCAGATTGTCATCTGGAAAGTAGTGCTGCCCAAGCCCATGCTCAGTATCACAAAGGAATACGCATGCCACGGAGTCCTTGACGTGTCCGCTTATCAGGGAGTCCCACCCTGTTTCGAATTTCCCTGGGAACGAGACCCAGCACACTTTGGCACTGGGATCAATTTTTCCGAAGTAGCTGTTGCCTCTGAAGGAAAGGACAGCAGGACTCTCCTTCAGAATGAAGTGAAGCGTGTTGAGCTCCTAGCGAAACGTTCTTTCTTGCAAGCAAGCCATGTAAAGATCAAAGCAATCACTTTTGATTAAAATAATATATAAAATGTTGATATTGAGGCCAAAAAGTCACAGCAATCTGTAAAACCTGTCCAAATATCTTTCACTCTAAACAGGAATTTGCAGCGCCCCAATATGCATATGATGCGGGCCCTCTATGCCAAACTAATTTGCGGGTCCGACCAAACATGAGAACCTGAGCTACTGCTAAGTTATGGAACTATGAACAAGGCACATACTGCTACCCTGCGTTCTTCCATTGCCCGCCTTTGGAGGTTCACGCTCCGCTCGTTGATCGACTTCAGCCTCAAAATGCATGTTTTGGTTGTTCGCTTTGACGCCACACGTTGAAAGGGAAACTGCCTTTAAGAGAATCAGCCAAATCAAACAAGTTCTCGACCTTCGCCAGGGAGGTGCAGCAGCCCATGGTTCGACAAATTCTATCATACTGTATTTTAGCCAAGATCTGCGGTCACCGGATCAGTTTTCAGCCTCGAAGCAGACTCAACCAGTGCACCTCCAGCATCACCCAACATGTCACTCCAACATGTCACTCCAACATGTCACTACTCTATCACTGATCTTTCATGCTATTCGCGGCTACCCTCTTTTTCATACTCAGAGGGAAATCGACGATGGTTTTGTTCAATCCTCTTGAAGAAACTGTATGTGTCAAGATCGTCAAACATACAATGGTGACACGCCGAAGGGCAAGTGTACTTCTTCATGCATGATGTTGCAAAAATGGAGACGGTTGCCCAACCAACTTGCGCTTTAGAAACCCTTTTCAGATCTGGTCATTTCTTCTGTTGCAACCAAGGCACATGATATATCTGAATGTGCATGCATTGCGAATCCAAAACGTTCATCATTTTGGGAATATGATATGTGGTTTTAGGATTCACATCTAAAGCCGCCCAACTTTGGGGGGACCCAAGTTTGATCCATACCCTCTGGACCCCATGGTGTTGGGTGGCGCATCTTTGTTCATACAAATAGGATGCACTCCAAAGTCTCCAAAGGCACCTTTGGCCCGAAAGTTGATATATGTTGAAATCACCATAGCGAGCCTGCAAAAATGAGAGGCAAAGCAGGTGACTGGAGATGTGTTGCCTAAAATCACATGTTGTCAGCCACTCGCAGACATGTCCAGTATTTCTTGTACGAAGACAACTCGCAAGGGTGCTTGTTGTACAGGTATATGGATAGGATCTTGCACTGGGGAGAACTTGCTGACAAGGACAACTGATTAAAAGGTGCCCAGCATGTTGTGATAAGCCCAGCATTTACAGCTTTGGTTTTTGAATGTTCATCAAGTGTCCCATGTTTGCTAATGAACAATGTAACAAAGCTCCCTGAGATCTGCTTGGCTGCCCCATAGTCATGCTTATCATTCCCCTGACCTTTTTGATGATGGTTCCACTGCTTCATTAATCGTCATTACCAGCCAAAATTGACAGGCACATGAGACACCACGGAGCTGTTCCCGGTGCCAGGCCTTATATTTCATGCCTTGGGCGGAGCAAAGATGTTGCTGCTGCAGAACAGCCGCCAGATCGATCTTGGTGCTGAGGGTGTCTCTATCCTCCTACGCACAGGTCAAGAAACGGATCTGACAAATAAAGTGCGTTTGACCTGGCGAGAATTCTTTCCCCAAACAATGCTATTTAAAGATCTAGTTCATCGACTTTTTTGAATACTCACGTCCTTGCCAAATCGTTGCTCTTGGATCTCCAGGACTTGCTTCAACTTGTTGCTCTCCCAAAGTGCCTGGTTTGGGGTTTTGTGCGGCCGGCTCTCTTGCATGACAAGAAGACGCAATGCCTTGCTTTCTGCAAGGCTTTGCAGAGATTTTCCTGCCTTGATCTCGAAAACAAATTTGTTCCACTCTTCTCTGGCCTCCAGTTCGGTGTCGAGATATTCCCAAGATTTCCAAAGCATTTAGTATGAAGCTGAGACAAAATGAGATTTTCTACCCCGAAAGCTCAAGTGATCTCAAGTGACCTTTGTGGGCCAGCTCAACATTCCTACCACAGAGGAAGAAGAAATTACATAAGACCAAGGATCAGAAAAGACAGACAAGAAATGAGGGTGACGGACACATGGAAAAAATCGAGCCCGCACTCTGTTGAATGCCGTTGACTGCCTCAGATGTGCGGCTACTTTGTTGAAGGAAGTTTAGAAGAAAAGCTTGCGACTTAATTACCCACAATCCCAAACCAGGGAACTCACACAAAAAAACAACAACGTTAAGAAGAAGTCAGAGTACGTACCTGCTACAGCTAAAATGCCGCCTTCTTTGGGTAGGTATGGAATCCATGTTCAGTGTCCGTGTCCCTTACACGAAAAAACATTTTTTCCGCCGAGGACACACCAGTCGGCGTGTCTAAACACCTGGTCTATCATGTAGGAAGTAATTTCATCAACGAATACCTGAAGATCCTGAAGCCTGATGAAAATCAAAAATCTTGGAACGCTCCACAGCCTGTCTTCGGGGAAAATGGTCGATCCTCTTATTCACATCTCAAACTTACTTTCAGGCTGTTGCTTTGTGCCTGAATAATTGTTTGCTCCTGGAACTAAAGAGGTGCATTGGCCCCAAAGCTGGCTATTGAGTTGTTCCCTTTGAAGTTTGTCAACATGTTTTTCGCATGAAGATGTTTTCTGGAAAAACAGAGATGAACATACAAAAAGCAAGATCTCAAGCCTCTCATGGCGGGAAATATGGCATTCTGTTTTAAAAGTTGAGGATTGATATGTACCGACCCACATCTTGCGGCGTCAAAACAATCTAGGCAAAACTTACCCAACAATTGCACCCTTCCGCCTCGTCCTTGAATTTCTCTGCCTGGTCTGCCATCACCTTATACACATGTACCCAGCCGAACTGTGCAAGTTATCTGAATCCAAGAAACCTACTGAGCGTCCTAGAGCCATGTCCTCTCATCCGTACATCAAGTTTCATGTTGTAACTACGCAGACCCCTTTGCAAAATGAAGTCGTTTTTTACCACTCGGGAAACGGCACTCTGCAGAACTGCCACTGCTTCTTGGCAGTTTGATTGGCAGGCCAATGTCATGGGCGTTAAACCTCACAGGCGATGCGTCAAAACGATGAATCCCTACGACCTTCTCGACCTCAAATCATGAATGATATTGAAAATGCTATCGACCACATTCATGTACTTTGATATACGTCATGTAAACTTCATGTATCGCTATGCCCTGTTGGTAGAGAACTCTGAGGGTCCAGGCCAGTTACATCTTTGGCCATGAGCGATGCCCTAGCCTCAAGTAGCATCCGCATTATGTTGCTTGGTCCGGAGACCTCGTTGGCGGCCAAGTGTAGGGCTGTCCGGCCTTGGCATACACCAGACAGACAACATCCAGGACCCAAGCAGACATCGCCGCCATGGTGAGCACATGGCAACTCGGCCGCTTCTGTCAGTGGCATCCACGGACGCGCGATTCTGCAGGAGCTGCTGAAGACAGTTTTCGTCACCCTTGAGGACGGCATTCTGTAGTTCGGTCCGGCAAGAATAAACATCATTCAAAATAAAAAGGAATGGCACAATCGAGATTGGGCGCACATCTACTTGCACATCTGATGGCTAGACTCGACCAAATTCAATGGCAATTGCAAAAATATAACAAGTCAAATTTTGCCAGTCAAGGAGCGGCGCTCTGCAGAACAGCCACCGCTTCCTTGCATTTCGAATCGCAAGCCAAATTCAAGGGAGTGAAGCCTTAGCGGCAAGTTTGACATCAAACGCCAGAACTGCGCGAGTTGACAGAAGAGCTCAAACCTTTCCAAATCAATATGACAAGGCTGTGTCAATATACGTACTGAAATTGAAAGCCCTCAGACTGAATCTACTCTCCATGGGAATTCAGTTGGATCCGAGCGCTCAGATCATACACATTCACATATTCTATGTGAAGACCTCTGAGGCTCCGGGCCGCTGAGGTCTTCAGCCTCAGTCCTGGCTCTGGCCTCCAGCAGTAGTTCGATGATTTTGACCGGTTCCAAGAGCTCACTGGCGGCCAAGTGTAGTGGTGTCCGGCCTCAGCGCCGCCGGAAAGCCTAAGAAAATAACACAAAAAGGTGCTGATGTGCCCTTCTCAACTGTCACTGGATTGGATCATGGAAGCATTGAATTTCACTTCTCAAGAACAACACTTGCAATTCTGTTCGCTCTAAGTTTCGGACCACTTCCGTCCGTGGCATCAACAGACGCGCGATTTTTCAGGAGCTGCTGGACGTAGTCTTTGTCACCGCTGCACACGGCATTGTGCAGCTCCGTCCGGCCTAGGTGACAAAGGTGACAAAGGTGACAAAGGTGACAAAGGTGACAAAGATGACAAAGGTGACAAAGGTGACAAAGGTGACAAAGGTGACAAAGGTGACAAACGTTCATACACATTGCTCCAAATCAAATTGAACTATTCTACGTTGTCAGGGTACAAAAAAACATGTGTCGTGATATCTTCAGCGAACTCCATGAGTTTTCATGAATTTTCAGATTCGAAGTGACATGAGCTGTACGAGTACCAGGAAGAAGCAGCAACCGCTGAGCTTGACAGATGGAGACGGTAGAAGTGGTAATCATTACTACGCTGTGACCCGGACAAACGTCAACCTCCTCTGCTGGCAACACATCCAGCTATTCACCTCAACTTTGAGCCCGCTGCCCAACCTGTTCTTCTTCTCGACAGCTTTGCCCTCAGCTGTGATGTCTTGGCCTTGGCATGACCAAGGCAGAATGGCTCCCAAAGGATTCCTAAGAGGATGCTGAGTCCCAAGCTCTCAGAGGATGCTGTGGCGGCCTGGTCGACAGGAAGGTGCATTCGAAAAAGGTTCACAGCCAGTGCATGGAAACATTCAAAATGGAATGGAGGTCATATTCAAACATGTAAAAAAAATAAACATAAAAGATCCTATTTGGGCAAAGTTTCTTTGCATGCCATGTATGCTAGCACAGGATATCAGGAACTATGTTTGTTTGGATAGACATGGTGGTGCCTGTTGACATAGCATTTGTGGTTGCTTCTTGATGCATTCCTGTCGAGGTTTACCGTACAAAAAAGCAAACAGGAATGCCATCCTACCGGTTGCGTGATGAATGGGACCAAAGGAATGAAGGGGAGGACGGCAAAGAATATTTGGTTTGTCCAATTATCCTCTAGTTGATTCGGCCTCCGCCCGTTCCTTTAAAGTCATCCAGGCTTCAAGGTCGTCAAGCACAGCCCGAACTAGCTCCTGCAGGGACAACATAGATGAACCAGTCGAAAACAATGAACCAACACTGCCAACACTGATTAGACAGATGGAACTGATGGAAACTGTGAAATTATGGATGCTGCTTCAAGGCATTTCAAGTCCATGTTCGGGAATTATGAAAGGTACAAAAAGTGTCGACTTGTCCCGTATTCACCGACTACACATGAGGAATTGAACGACAAGTCAAAGACGCTGCTAAGCCTGCCTATGAACCTGAATTTGTCTGAATTTGTAGTTTACGAGAAAAAAAACGTCTATGTACAACATGCGAATCTGCATTCCGCACCTCAGCTTTTGCGTTTGCAAGTGTATACGCTGCAAACTCTTCCAGCAGTCTTTTGACCTCCTCCTGTGGCGCAGTATGGGATGTACTTGATGGCCACCCTGCTCTGACACCGTGACGGATGTAAACAAGTACAGTATATAGATTGCTCGCTTTTCCATGATAGGGCTGGCAATGAAGGTTTGGCAAAGATATAACCGAAACATAGATAGAAATGGCACAGAAATGGTTTTCAGGTCAAACCCTGTTCTTTTGAGAATCATGGGTCTGCACCATCCAAAAACGCAACCATGTCGTGCCATGCCATTGCATGTTGGGTCCTGCTCCCGACTCGCATCTGAAATCTGGCTTTCGATAGTTTTCAGCTTCTCCTTCGAGAAACCGTGAGCCATGGTGGGTGAGGGATTCACTGAGTTTACAGCAAAAAGTCAAAAACAGGTACCCGGTGAAGGTCCACATGTCCAAGCCAACTTCAATTATGCATAAAGGGTGCATCCAAGCAAAGACCCTAAATATGCAGTTGTGTGCTAACAAATGAAGGGTAGCAGAATTGTTGTGATGCCAATGATGCAATCCAGGGAGTCACAGAAAACGGGACTGGAATATGATGAGATTGAACTCACCGTCTTTGACTTTTGTTTCTATATTATATTTTGTTCTATTTTATTCAAAAATCCTCGATAAGTGTAACCATCCTCAACTTTCTAAACCCTTGTTTTACCTGCACTCCAAATTTCCGGTCACCACGTGAACCTCGAATTTTTTGGCGCTCAATTCTTTGTTCCCGAAGACTGTCACAAAATGTGTTCAAGAAGGCCTTTCCAGGGCATGAAGCCGGACCACCAACATATCAAATCAGTCAAAAAAAAACGCAAAAACATTTAACGCTTGTTTAACTGCGTGTTGGATGTCATTTTCCACAGAAACGCAGCAGCACAGAAGCACATGTCACTTTTCCCGAATGCCTCCTCAAGACTGGAACATGACCTACATGTGTTTGCAAAGGAGATTCCAACCACAAATCGCAATGGGCCTTCAAATTGTCATTTGCCTGCTGAAGTTCGGCCAAAGCTGGCAAGTCCTTTCCAGCTGTGTCAAGACCGGACAACATGCTGAACAAAGGTTGACGCTGAGTAGTGACGAAAGATTGAAAACCACTAGAGACTGAAAACCACTCTTCTGTGACTACGTTGAACAGCCTCGTTGACTTGACACTTGGTCCCTTGTCTACATGACTAACTGTTCAACAATTCTGCGGTCGTTTGATAGCATCAAGTTTCCATGAAACGTGCTGCGGTAGATATCAGGAAGAAAACAAGGACATATCCAAGTTTGCCATTGACCTGCATGCTTATGTGGCGTCAACCATTTGTTTGATGTACAGTACCTGGTATGAATCAAAATAAGTTGCTGTCCCAGCACATCTGGGAACCCTGCGAACGTTCCCAAGGCCATCATTCTTTGCACGTGTTGTGCAACGGGAATTCCCGTAGAATGGTGAAACTGTACCGAAATGTCAAATCCAGGAAGGGTGGGTGGAGTGGATGCAATGCCGAAACTTCCAAGGTCCCTTTGGGCAACAAGCCCATCCAACACCATGGATTCAATTGAAATTGCTAATGAAAAGTATCATAAAATTCAATTTCAATCGCAATGAGAAAGATCATAGTTTGGCACAAACATGTGAAGAGCCGAAGTGTCCCAATGTTGCTTTGAACCTGAAAATGGAATGGTGTGACATCGATCGCGTATTACATGCACATACATGCACATCTTCCATGGCACTTTGACCCCACATTAAGCTTGACCACCTCTAACAGACCCTACAGAAAAAAAGAATCTATATATTAAAGCAAAACCTTGAAGTTCTTTCCTCCGAACATCGAGACATCACGCAACAGTCGACGGAGCTGTTAAAAGACTCCAGCTGAAGAATGGTATTTGTTACTTCTTGATGCGTCTTGCAATTTGCATTGGAAAAAGTCCTGACTGGGTTGCTGGGATGATCATGAAGCCAAGCTCCATGGATTTACACGTCATTTTGCGATCGTTTGCTCACCATGTCACTATACAATGAAAGACAACAATTTGGAGGTAATATGAGGTAATCAAAATTAAACAAATGAACTACTGACGGGAATCTTCAGGTTCAGGCTATACCCGTGATGGCTGCAGGAAGTCGAAGCCACTTGCTGAGCTCAATCCCAAACTGAGACGAAACTCAAATGGAACCTCTTCTCCGTGAGGCACCATGGAACAGATTGTGGTCATTTTGATGGGATAGTTGTTTGGTATTACTATGTATTATTAGATCATGGCGTTGAAACCATCCACTTTGAGACCCAATTCTGACCCATACTCGGTGACCCTGAAGGAGTTGGGCAGCGCATTTTTGATCACAGGGTGCACCTCAAAGGCACCTTTGGCCCGGAATCCGCTTTTGGACACCCCGGGAGCTTACCCCAGAGACCACTTTGTCAAGCCGAGGAGACCTTTGCCTGATGGGAAGGCAAACAAACACGAGGAAATGATGCTGTTCCATTAGGGCTTTAAGCAACAAACAATGGGGATACAATCAGCAAAGATTAGGGAAATCAGGGGCTAAGTGTAGTCGCCGCTCAATGCAGCTGACAAAATTCCCCTTTCCAAATTCATGATCAAACGATGTCAAAGGCTACCACAGGTGTGACGTGATCTTGCTACGAGCTCAGGTTGAAGGGTAAAACTGTAACCTTCATCAAATTTCACTATGGACCATGTGCCTCTCCAAAATGAAGCATTACTACATTACCATGTCGATACATAATACCGTCTTGAAAATTATTACCGGGGCCAGGGCCGTCTCAGTGCACATGGGCATGGGCAGCTGTCAAAATCAGATGTATTACAGTAGTATAAAGTTCTGATTCCTCCAAATTGATGGATTGTGGCTGACCTTTTACTACTTATTGCATCCTGACTACCACGAATATTGACAACCGCTCACATGAAACACCAAAGTAAAAACATCAGGCGGATTCGCAAACATCGCTCAGCTACTCCATGTGCCAGGCCTTCCGGTTCATGCCTTGGGCGGCGAGAAGGTGCATAGAGCATTTGCACTTCAAAAATGGTTGGACCGTTTGAGGGTTAAACCTGAAAACACGGAGATGTTGATAAGTCTAAGCTCATCATGAACGAACACATGACCAACGAACTGGTCCTTTTGGATCTTTTGTTACGGCGCATACCCATTAGTGACATTTTGGATCCCTTAGGCCATGTGTAGCTGGAGACAATCAACAAAGATCCAACCTGTTCTTGATGTTGTCTCCGAAGACCATGGAACTGGAATCCGGGTCACCGGGGTTACTGTAACACAGAGAATCGCATGCATGGGTACCAAATCAAGTCTGCACGTTCAATCAGATTCGTGGTTGATCTATGCTCACTTGTTGGCAGGTGGCTTGGGACGATGATTTCCCCGTTTCATTTGTCCAAAATTGGCTGAATAAACCTCCCCCGGTCTGGACTTGCACTGTCGCACGCCCCTTTCACGTTTTCCATCCTCACAGGCGCCGGAAGTTTTACTATGTTATATCAAGTTATATCCGTTGACACCCTTGGGCCACTGCAGTCCTTGAGGCCGAACCGTGCAGCCAAGAGGCTTCGTCCATCAGCAAGTTCACGATTTCCGTCTGGCACTCCTCTCTCGCCAGATCCACGGGCGCGTTGCCTGAAGACTGCTGACACCCGGACTGACACCCTTGAATATCTTCGATACATACTTGAACTATCTTGACTTGATCAACATGGGCATTGCCGACTTTGACAAGTGACGATTCAATGTGTGGCAACCTGTCTCTCATTCTTCGCATTGGCTAAAGGGTATCCAAGAAGAGTCCCCTCTGCAAATGTCAAAGGCAAGGATGAACTCCGAAATTACCTGCTTCAACAAAAACGTGCTACGTTGATTGTGACAGAGACACGTCCAAAATTCCGGCTCTGGCAAATCAAGGGTACTTTGAAGATGGGAACGAGACATAAAACATCCATTGAAATGTGGAAATCCCAATACCCATTGAATTTGTTGAATTTGACAGAAACGGAAAACATCATACAAGGCCAGATTGAACTTGATGGAACTGCACCACTTGCTCTTGCCGGGGAAAACTCTTCAAAACGGCTACAACATTCGCTGTGGCCGCCTTCATCGGGCCGATGTCCGCGGATTGCCAGGCTGCAGAGGCCGCTGAGAAAACGAGGCGGTGTTCGTCTCGGCATCTGGAGAGCACGGGGTCTCTCACCACTGAAATTGCCCAATTCGAGTGGATAAACCAGGGTAAAACAGGGTAAATCTGTTCATTGGAACCCCTGAATCTTGAATCCCCTACAACTTCAAAGGACTTTAATTCAACGTCGGGACTTTCGACACATAGTGCAAGTACAGGATACCTTGGTCTTCCATGTGTTCCATCTCTTTGGAAGCAAACTCTGTCGAGCTTAGTCTAACAATTTAGCCATTGGTTTGTATGAATTCCACGCATGAATGCCGCTCTGTTTCACAGAAATGATACATTTTTGCTTGAAGCGTTCGGTCACCATCTTCAATAAATACTGAAATACTGCATGTCTGGAAAACGCACACTCTAACCTCCTAAAAGAAATTGCACTTTCTTCAAAACGAAAGACTTCCATGCCGGCAATGTTGCACATTCTCCAAATGATGCACGTTCTTTTATTAGCCATGCACATTTGCAAAATATGCCGTGGTTGTGGAGTTACTTCCTTCAAGGAGTGCTGTCTTGAGATTCATGCTATATTTACTCAAAATGCGGTTTATTTGTTCATGCATGGGCTCTCAAAATGCGAATGGTTCTCCTTTCGCAAAGGAATACCTCGTTGTGCAAAATGTGTAGAAGGAACAAGATGGAATAAGACTTTCTTAAAGACATGCCGCAGTTTCTCACAGAGATCGTGGTGTCCAGAAGGAAATTTGCACGCGCTTTGTGCTTGATCTGCTGCGCGTGCTCAACGAAAGACTCAGTTTTGCTTTATAGACACTCCCATGTCTTACAGTACTGTTGCTTTTGACAATCGACCCAAAGGCGTGTTTAAACTCTGTCACTTCGTTTGTGGTGTCCTTTTGTCAAATTGTCTGACACTTCCTACTGCACTTTTGTCTGCCCTGTGTGTAGCACTTCTACTGAGGTTTTCTGATACTTTCTATTAATGGATCCCTCAAACACACAACTCCTCAGAGGCGGTGGCATAGAAATGATTGAACTTATCGAATAGCAGCTCCGTGGCAGCTCCGAACACCACAATTCATCATATTCGCCAGAACAAGACGTCAACAGATTGGCACCTGTTTGAGCTGCAAGCCACAGCCAAACCTACAGTGACAACGGGTGTCATCCGAGTCTTCCGACATTTCTCTCACAAAATCCCTACAGGTGATCACGCAAGAATGCAATCTGGACGTGTCTAAAATTGAGGAGTTATCCCGAGTAAAATTTTCCATCAAATAATCAGGTTTTAAACCATGGGATTTTAGGGGTGCCCATCTGCATTCCCTGCTATCCCACTGAAATCTAAATGGAACATGCAGTTGAGAACCCCCCCATCTAAACTTGATGTGTCCGTCTTATTCCACTTCTTTTGCAGAGCATGGTGAACATGCATGGAGCAAAGCTAGTTTGATGAATGTCTAAACTTCTATGCCAACCAGTTTATTAAAACAACCTTGCGTAGCCTCGTGGTTCTTTTGAAGAAAGTAAAACAAAAGCACCAAATACCGCATTACCAGCATCATCAATCTTTTGACAATAGAATCAATAGAATGTGTGTATAATATATATATATATACCATATTATATACATAATAATGTTGTATGATATTATATATGGATATATATGGTAACGATATTTGGACAGAGTCTCTCAAATGAAGGCATCCCTGCGCCACAGTGTCTTTTACCCAATACCGCCGCCATGCTGTCCACAATAGCACCCTCAACCAGGCCCACCTTGCCACCAGGAAGACCCCTCATGACATGAGCGCGGAGCATCTTTGCCTTCCACTATTTGTGCACGTGAATCTGAACTGTGTTTTGTTTCCAACACATACAGCGGTTTATTTGTTAATGACACTGTTGCTCAAAAAACACACCAACGAATACGAAGGAATGATAACAACAAGAGCATCAAACTCTTTGGGTCACTGCCAGAACTATCTTGCAGTTTCCGGAAAATGACTAAAATTCAAGCAAATGTCGCGCCTCAAGCCTGGAGTTCTTCTTCGCGAAGCAAGGGCTGGTAACACAAGGCGAAACAGTCTTGCAGGTCCTGGAAACACAATGTTTGATCCAAACACCTGAAGACCATACCTCAGAATCCTTCAGAATCTGGGTTTGGTACCTGAAAATGCTGAGAAACCCACAATTTTGCTCAAAGTTCAAAGCCTCATGAATCCCATTATTTCATGGCAATGTTGGGGCCCGTTGTTTGGCAAACCTATCGGTTTTTGCATGTTTGTTCACGACATTCACAAGCACCTGCCAGAACTGCACAGCCATGGAGTACTGCCGCGCTGCCTGTCAAAAATGAACTTCGGGAAACACATGTTTTTTTTCGATTGAAAACCAACCATGCTCAAAACGATGTCGAAAGGCTGCCTCGTTGTGAATTCCAAAGGAAAAACAAAAACCGTTTGAACAATGTTGATACACTGGACAGCTCATCTACCAAACGTGTAGCAGTCACTATTCACTTGACCCCTTCACTGAAACGCCGCCTTCGCATGAACTCTCCGAATGATTCCTGGTATGTCTCGCTCCAAGAAAACGTCGCCCTTGGTCACCACACCGTTGCAGAACTTCCAAAAACCTCCAAATTGTTTGATAAAATGTGCAGTAAAAAAAAATAAGTGTTCGACTTGCATCTCGCGTGGCACGCGCAAAGATTCATAGTCCCATGGGTTGGGCAGGACCCCATCCCACATTTGAAACACGAATTGCCACTCAGCCATGTTTGGCAGCTTGAGCCAGCAACTGAACGTCTGAAAATTCCATAGCATGTGCGCGCACTAGTCACTAGCCACTTCTGAGTCTGTGCTGAAGGTGCATGTAAACAGAATATCGTGACATGCACCAACAACTGAAAATCTTAGGGTTCCCTGTAAAACTGTGAGAAAAACGTTGCACACGGCAAGCTCCAAAACCTCCGCTGATGGCCTGCAACATGAAACATATGAAACGCCGTATCATGCTGTCTTCATGAGTTTCGGACACGTGGCGGAAGAACACATGCGCTTACACAGGAACCTCCTTTTCCACTGCAAGAGAAGTTGCGGACTTGGCCGAGGCTTGGGACCGGCGGATTTGGATATAGAAATGCAATTGAATGGATAATGAATGCATAGAAAGTTCTCTTTCCGTTGCAGCAATAGAAACACCACAACAGCACAAAATGAGTCATTATAATTCATTATAGGGTTTCAGTCGGCAACTGCACAATGAGGTTGGCGAAATGGGTTGTCTCTACGCCTAACTTTCTGATATTTTTGTTTAACATCTTCAAAACCAACCCGCACAGAGGCCAACAGGCATCTTCACCTCTATTACAGAAGCATTGCCCTCGAATGCTCCGGCAGCTCAGACACCAAGGGCTCAGTTGCTAGTTGGGACGGCACTTCGTCCTCAGGACCACTGGCCTAGGAAGCAAACTCACCTATCTCACCTGTGTGGGGTGGATCTTTTGGGTCTTTAGTTCTGACTTGGCTGCAATGTGAATATCTATAATTAGTCGAAGGTCGGGTTCGGCCAGCGCTACACACCATGTTCCAAAATAGTTTCTGCATAACCCACGTGCTGGTAGGGAAAACTTGCAGCTTTTGCATGCTTTTGCTAGACAATTTCACATATTCAAAACGCAACTGGGACATCCACAAGCCGTGCGTTTGTTGGGAAGCAGAATGCCGGCCTGTTGTGTGAAGCAACCTCCCGTTTCTGGTCCTTGCGACTGCTGTTCGAGCTATTGTTGCTGGAGGCGGCGTGACACCTACTTGGCTACCCCAAAGCCCACCACCTCAGCCTACTTCACCACCAGTTGCTCACCCTTGCTCCCATCATCTCCCATCCCAGGGATGCTTGCCTTGCTGAGTTCCAAGTGCTTCTGCTGCAGCATCGCATGCTTCCGCTACGGGCCTCAGAGAGCAGCAATCCGTAGCAACAGGTCGGACTCAGAACCAGGTGTGTTCCTATACACTAGGCTCACTAGGCTGTTGGAAGTTTATACTGTCCTAAAGCGTTGGGAACTCGTTTCATATTCCAAGTGCCTCCGCTTCATGGGCCCATTAAGAACCCTAGGCACAAGAACCACGTCAAGAGTCAAGAGCCTTGCATTCACTATTAACGCGGCTTTTCCTCGAAGCCATCAGTCAAGAGAAAGGGCATTTGCCAAGCTTCTTGGCGTGGCATCTGCTACTGACAGCATCACGAGTGGTGTTGAAACATGAAGGGATACACCCCTCTGAGCCCACTCCCGAAGCAGAAGTGCGTTCTATGTCTGTCTTACGCACGTGAGCTTCTGCCTCGCATGTGAGCAGCCCCGCTCAAGATCGCTCAAGTGCATGGGCTCATTGAGCAGTAGCTGTAGCCAGTGCAGCCCGCGCAAGTGGCTGGCACACTGCACATATACTCCCCGGCAGCGCATGTGACTGGACAACCGGTGCTCATGGGATAGCAGCTGTCAGTCATAGTCACTGAGTCCCAGCAAGCCATTTCATTCAAACCACAGGTGATTGGGCAAGTGGACGGCGAGCACCAATTGTAGCCATGGCACCCTTGACAGGTAGGTGGCGAGTGGCACACGTGCTCGCCAGCGGCACATGTGACCGGGCAGCCTGTGCTCATGGGGTGGCAACTGTCCGTCATAGTAGTCGAGTCATGGCACATGACCTCGTCCATACTGCAGGTGATTGGGCATGGAGTAGTCGAGCACCAATTGTAGCCTTGGCCGTTGCACATGTGCTCCCCAGCAGCACATGTGACCGGGCACCCTGTGCTCATGGGGTGGCAACTGTCCGTCATAGTAGTCGAGTCATGGCACATGACCTCGTCCATACTGCAGGTGATTGGGCATGGAGTAGTCGAGCACCAATTGTAGCCTTGGCCGTTGCACATGTACTCCCCAGCAGCACATGTGACCGGGCACCCTGTGCTCATGGGGTGGCAACTGTCCGTCATAGTAGTCGAGTCATGGCACATGACCTCGTCCATACTGCAGGTGATTGGGCATGGAGTAGTCGAGCACCAATTGTAGCCTTGGCCGTTGCACATGTACTCTCCAGCAGCACATGTGACCGGGCACCCTGTGCTAATGGGGTGGCAACTGTCCGTCATGGTGTTCGAATCATGGCAAACGATCTCGTCCACTCCACAAGTAACGGGGCAAGTGGACGGCGAGCACCAGCTGTAGCCATGGCAACCTTCACATGTAGGTGGGGAGTGACACACATGCTCGCCAGCAAGACATGTGACCGGGCACCCTGTGCTAATGGGGTGGCAGCTCTCCGTCATGGTGTTCGAATCATGGCAAACGATCTCGTCCATGCCGCAGGTTATTGGACATGGGCTCATTGAGCACCAGCTGTAGCCATGACAAGTTTCACATGTAGCTGGACTGTGGCACACATGCTCCCCAGCTGCACATGTGACTGGGCAGCCTGTGCTAATGGGGTGGCAACTTTCCGTCATGGTGTTCGAATCATGGCACAAGATCTCGTCCATGCCACAGGTTATTGGACATGGGCTCATTGAGCACCAGCTGTAGCCGTGACAACTTTCACATGTAGGCGGACTGTGGCACACATGCTCCCCAGCAGCACATGTGACCGGGCAGCCTGTACTGGTGGGGTGGCAGCTCTCTGTCATGGTGTTCCAATCATGGCAAACGATCTCGTCGATTCCACAAGTAAGGGGGCAAGTGGACGGCGAGCACCAATTGTAGCCATCGCACGTGTCACAGTAAGGTGGCGTGTGACACACATGCTCACCAGCAGGGCAAGTGACTGGGCAACCAGCACTCTTCGGATGGCAGCTGTCTGTCATGGTAGTCGAGTCATGGCACAAGGTCTCGTTCATGCTGCAGTACAATGGGCATGGGCTCATTGAGCACCAGTTGTAGCCATCGCACGTGTCACAATAAGCTGGGGTGTGACAAACATGCTCTCCTGCAAGGCATGTGACCGGGCAACCTGCACTCTTTGGATGGCAGCTGTGTGTGTGTCCGGTCGAGTCATAGCAAATGAGCTCGTCAGCACTGCAAGTGACCGACACCTTCTTGGCGCCTTCCTCCAAGCGGTGCTTGGTCTGCAAGGCACATGCTCCTTTGGCGTCAAGGTCTGCGACAGATACGCTAATCAAACTGAGAAGAATCAAGAACATGGCCGTGGCGAATGTCCTAGAACAGTCGAAACAGGGAAAGGTGGCGCTTGAAAGCAAGAGATGGCTGCGGCATGAGAGTGCCTTCCAAACACACATTGAAAGTGATAAGCAGGCCATGTTTCACTTCTCACTTTTGCTGCTATGCTTACCAATGCCAACTGTGCCTCGAAACTCCCAAAAATATGTCAAACTGCCTGTCAGCACTTGGGACCCTGCTCAGTCCAAGGGTCATCTTGTCCAACCAAATCCAACCTTTCTGGAGCAAACGAATCTGTTGGAGGATTTACAATGTAAGAATCCCCCACCAAATTTACCGTGTGAACCCAATAGTCAGTCCACCCCTGCTCATTTGAACAGGGATACCCAGCTCTTGGGATTTGGGTCCCGTTGGTGCGACGTACACTGTGTTACACACAAATGCTGTAGTTATAGTATATCACCTGCTCTTCTGAAGCACCTTGTTAGTGCTTTCACCAGCAAAGCAGGACACCAAACCAAGCAGGACCGGAGTTTAGACTGTAGAGGTTAGATATGTACAATATGTTATATTATATTATGTTATATTATATTATATTAGATGTTTTTATTTTATTTAATTTTCTTTTACATTATATTATATTATATTAAATTGTATTATATACAGGATATTATATATAATATAATATAATATAATATAATATAATATAATATAATATAATATATATATATCATGTATGTACTTATATAAGCAACCTGCATGTCGCCCACTTTTCGCTGCAGAGCAAAGACTTCGGATGAACCGTGGAGGCAGGGGCGAAATCCAAGACCAAAGAGTCCAGAGGGAGATGCAGGCAGTGAGGCCAGAGACAAATCCAAGAAGAGATAGCAACAAAAGCAGAGAGACGGGTGGTTGAACGCAGTAAGCAGGACACCCCAGGCTCCACCAATTGTTTCTGGCCCCCTCAAGGCAGAATCCTCAGGACACTATCGACCATAGAGCTTGAGATTGAAAAGGTCAGTCATTGGGTAGCTTGTGGTCAGTCATATTCACTATATCAACTATATCCATATTGTAAATGGGCAGCACTTCTTTTGACCTTGGATTATATCATTCAAGTAACCTTGCCTCTTTTTGCTCCCCCTTGCTCCCATCATCTCCCATCCCAGGGATAAAGCACATGTGCAGCTCGAGAGAAGGGGAATGGAATTTGTCCGCCGTCGCTGAAAATGTTCAGTGGCGCCATCTCTTGAAATGGAAATATATGAAATATAGACCGCGCCAGCCTCTTTGTTTCAGGGTGACAAATGAGATTGAGTCTGGCACTCTCTGGTTGGGTTTCATTCCTTCCCAACAATTCTGAAAGGATGAAATGAACTTTCAGGACTCTACTAGAGCTAGCCCAGTGCAAATCAGAATCCATGTGTCTGCGAGGGGTGTGGCTCATCCGCACATAGTTCCTTTCCTCAACAGGTTCTTTTCCTCTGTCTTCTTGGGGCTTCAAAACAAAGTAGCAAATCCGACTTGAGGACAATATATCGCTCCCGGCTCTCCGCGCTACCAGAACAATGCCAAAAGCACCCCACCCTCCATCGTCACACTGAACCAAGGCTACCACCTCAGCCTACTTCAACACCAGTTGCTCCCATCATCTCCCACCTTGCTGAGTTCCAAGTGCTTCTGCTGCAGCATCGCATGCTTCCGCTACGGGCCTCAGAGAGCAGCAATCCGTAGCAACAGGTCGGACTCAGAACCAGGTGTGTTCCTATACACTAGGCTCACTAGGCTGTTGAATTTTATACTGTCCTAAAGCGTTGGGAACTCGTTTCATATTCCAAGTGCCTCCGCTTCATGGGCCCATCAAGAACCCCAGGCACAAGAAAATTCTGCTTTTCCGCGTCAAGAGTCAAGAGCCTTGCATTCACTATTAACACGGCTTTTCCTCGCAGCCATCAGTCAAGAGAAAGGGCATTTGCCAAGCTTCTTGGCGTGGCATCTGCTACTGACAGCATCACGAGTGGTGTTGAAACATGAAGGGATACACCCCTCTGAGCCCACTCCCGAAGCAGAAGTGCGTTCTATGTCTGTCTTACGCACGTGAGCTTCTGCCTCGCATGTGAGCAGCCCCGCTCAAGATCGCTCAAGTGCATGGGCTCATTGAGCAGTAGCTGTAGCCAGTGCAGCCCGCGCAAGTGGCTGGCACACTGCACATATACTCCCCGGCAGCGCATGTGACTGGACAACCGGTGCTCATGGGATAGCAGCTGTCAGTCATAGTCACTGAGTCCCAGCAAGCCATTTCATTCAAACCACAGGTGATTGGGCAAGTGGACGGCGAGCACCAATTGTAGCCATGGCACCCTTGACAGGTAGGTGGCGAGTGGCACACGTGCTCGCCAGCGGCACATGTGACCGGGCAGCCTGTGCTCATGGGGTGGCAACTGTCCGTCATAGTAGTCGAGTCATGGCACATGACCTCGTCCATACTGCAGGTGATTGGGCATGGAGTAGTCGAGCACCAATTGTAGCCTTGGCCGTTGCACATGTACTCCCCAGCGGCACATGTGACCGGGCAGCCTGTGCTCATGGGGTGGCAACTGTCCGTCATAGTAGTCGAGTCATGGCACATGACCTCGTCCATACTGCAGGTGATTGGGCATGGAGTAGTCGAGCACCAATTGTAGCCTTGGCCGTTGCACATGTACTCTCCAGCAGCACATGTGACCGGGCACCCTGTGCTAATGGGGTGGCAACTGTCCGTCATGGTGTTCGAATCATGGCAAACGATCTCGTCCACTCCACAAGTAACGGGGCAAGTGGACGGCGAGCACCAGCTGTAGCCATGGCAACCTTCACACGTAGGTGGGGAGTGACACACATGCTCGCCAGCAAGACATGTGACCGGGCAGCCTGTGCTCACAGGGTGGCAACTTTCCGTCATGGTGTTCGAATCATGGCACAAGATCTCGTCCATGCCACAGGTTATTGGGCATGGGCTCATTGAGCACCAGCTGTAGCCATGACAACTTTCACATGTAGGCGGACTGTGGCACACATGCTCCCCAGCAGCACATGTGACCGGGCAGCCTGTACTGGTGGGGTGGCAGCTCTCTGTCATGGTGTTCCAATCATGGCAAACGATCTCGTCGATTCCACAAGTAAGGGGGCAAGTGGACGGCGAGCACCAATTGTAGCCATCGCACGTGTCACAGTAAGGTGGCGTGTGACACACATGCTCACCAGCAAGGCAAGTGACTGGGCAACCAGCACTCTTCGGATGGCAGCTGTCTGTCATGGTAGTCGAGTCATGGCACAAGGTCTCGTTCATGCTGCAGTACAATGGGCATGGGCTCATTGAGCACCAGTTGTAGCCATCGCACGTGTCACAATAAGCTGGGGTGTGACAAACATGCTCTCCTGCAAGGCATGTGACCGGGCAACCTGCACTCTTTGGATGGCAGCTGTGTGTGTGTGTCCGGTCGAGTCATAGCAAATGAGCTCGTCAGCACTGCAAGTGACCGACACCTTCTTGGCGCCTTCCTCCAAGCGGTGCTTGGTCTGCAAGGCACATGCTCCTTTGGCGTCAAGGTCTGCGACAGATACGCTAATCAAACTGAGAAGAATCAAGAACATGGCCGTGGCAAGCAAATGTCCTAGAACAGTTGAAACAGGGAAAGGTGGCGCTTGAAAGCAAGAGATGGCTGCGGCATGAGAGTGCCTTTCAAACACACATTGAAAGTGATAACTTCTCGCTTATGGTTTATGCTGTTACGCTTACCAGTGCCAACTGTGCCTCAAAACTCCCAAAAATATGTCAAACTGCCTGTGAGACAGCGGCACACCGAAGCACTTGGGGCGCTGCTCAGTCCAAGGGTCATCTCGGCCAACCAAATCCAACCTTTCTGGAGCAAAGGAATCTGAGGATTTACAATCTAGGAATTCCATGGAATTCCCACAGCGAACCTACCGTTACAGTGTAAACCAAATAATTACCTGGCCCATTGTGGACCGGTGGACCGGGATCCATTCAACGCTGCAACACTGATCGCTGGTGGTTTTTCACTCTCGGCCTGCGCTGTTCGCGTCATCACTGGAGCTGGAAATGTGCCGCTGCGTCTCCACAGCCCGTATGGTCGCAGATGTCATCAGATGAATCAGATGTCCATATCTTCCTTAATGTGACCAATCTGATGTGCCAAGACAGAGCTGGCTCGTGGACTGCAATTTGCTTCGACTTTGTGTTGCCTTCAACATGTCCAAACAGTGTTGAAACAAACGTTGAAAGCATGGCCATGCACTCCAATGCAAGAAGTATGAAAGTACATAACACTGTGTACAGTAAACCAAATGCACACTTCACCTGGTCGCCTGAAATTCAATCATGTTGAATCAAAGAACGCAAGACAAACTATGGATAGTCAAAGCAACCATGCACAGAGCGTGAAAATCAGACAGAAACTGCACAGAGAGGACCAAAAAACGGAACTAGTTTGATTCAGGTTAATATTTAATTCTCTACCGCCTGTGTGGAAAATGTCTTCGTCCGCTCCCTGGAGATGGGCCCAAAACAAAAATCGACCCTGGGAGCATCTCAGGTGTATAATTTCATAGTGGAATTCAAGGGTCAAGCGCATATTCCTTGATGATAGGCCCAACCAATATCAGATTCCACCAACGAACTGAATATTCTTCTGGCAGGTTCTGCGTTGACTTGGAAAGCTGCCAGTGTTCTCTGTTTTTGTGCTCTTCTATGCGATGAAGAGTAAAATCAAGAAAAAAATGATATCGTTTCACACTACCCCCAAACCCTAAGATGAACTGATACCAAAGAACATTCTTGGGTTTACACCAAATTTCATTTTGTAAAAGGCGCCACTCTTGATCGCTTTCCAATTTTTCGATTGCTGTGTCGTCATTTGACAAGGGGAACAGCTACCTGGTAGCTGTTCCCTTTGTCAAGTGACGACACAGCAATCGACCAATTCGAAAGCGATCAAGAGTGGTGCTGGGCGGGACATTGTTTGCGGGCCGCCAATGTAGCAACTACGGCACTCGGGCCGCAAGCCACCTGAAAAAGTGGGCAGGAACCCGAAAAGAGGGGAATGTGAGCCACTAAAACTACACCGCTGATGAAACTGTGCCTCGAATCGAACATTTTTCTTCCGATGTTGCTTCATCGCCACTTTACGGAGCAAACAGGCCCCGTCAAGGCTACAAAAGTTACAATAAAGAGGATTTGGGGGGGAAAAAAAACCGTGTTCCCTTCAACCCGGTGATGTCCTCATGTTTGCACCGCCCCGGCCTTTGCAAGAACTGCGTGCAATCGAGCATTTTTTGGGACACGGAATCCTCACAGGTTGTCCAGTAGCACTCGCTGTTGGGATGGATTAGCAAGAGTGATAATCCCAGTATCATGTTCCTTTGCAATCACAGGGATCCATTGCCTTTTTTCCATCAAAAATGTTGTCATATGTTGTCCAAAACCACCGAAATCAAAATCCTGCAAGTCCGAAACCTACCTCTTCTGGTTTTGTCGGAACACCGACCCGGCATACATCCACCAAACGACCATCATTATATATTCCTTTCAATTTTGTAAGAATTGTGGGTTGTAAACCTTATCTTGGTCCATTAGGACAAGTTGGGCAGCCAGTCAGAGACAGCACACCTCAACGCATTCACCAAACATCGAGCCAAAATGAACCAAACTCAGATGGCCCGGGGCCTGTGACTGAGTAGCGCTCTCAACTACCTCGGACACACGAGGTTCACAACTGTGCAACTAGGTTCGTCCAAGCGAGTCCCAACATCTGGTGATTTTGAAAGTCCTACCTTCCGGGTTGACATCCCCAAAAATCCTCTTCAATTTGTTGTTTCGTTTACTGAAATTGATCATTTCCACTGTGTCACAAACAAAACTGCCGGCTGAAATTTGAACCATGTTGAGAAACATTTGCCAAGCTGCCAATCGGATGAACACAACTACTATACATAGAAAAATTGATATACGTACAAAAACAAACGTTTTGAACCGAAATTGATTAAGCGGAGGGAATTCCAGTTTCGCTGAAAATCCAAACATGCCGGGCACAACTCCAACGTTTGACCAAGATGGTTCATTTCTAGCGAGGCACAAAAATGCCAAACGATGAATTAGGGCCAGGTGTCTACTGCTGTACCTTCACATCGCATACAAAAAAAATTGAAACCTTCCGGATTTTGGCCTCAATCATGTGGATTTTTTTTCGGATCCGAATCTTTTTGGAACCGAAAGCACCTCAAAGATATGAGCTGATTCCATCTGCATGTGATATGCGGTGACATGTGAAAACAAGCAGCTATGCTACCTGAAATGGAGTGAGTGCAATTGTCGTTACATATTTGCACCCCGCCTTAACTCAAAGTTTTGCTAATCCCTTAGGGCTCATGTCAGCCCGTGGAGGTGCTTCTATTGGGATTTTGTGCAAACGTTTTGGCACTGAAGCCACATGTGAGACTCTTGTCTCTCACACCGTGACAGCATTCAGGTGGTGCCATCTGAAATCTTCCGGTTTTCACTCTCAGAATTCCTGTTCTCCTTCGTCAGTTCAGTTTCATCTCTTTCATCACCAGCAAGGCCACAATGGATCACGGCCCACTCATCTGTTTCTGAGACTTCACACTGATCCCTGTTTTGGTACCTGGAGAGACGTTGGGAGGCTGTCTCCTCAGGCATGGATTCATCACTTGATTCCACCGCAAACTCAAGGCACCTATCAAAACTCAAAGTTGCGAGTTGCGACCTGAATTGGACGGTGATTGATGCGTAAAATGTCTGAAAATTCTGCCTGGGGCCTGGGTCATCTGATCCTACTATATCGCTGATTGTTCGAGCAGCTCCATAAGCCGAATAAATACATCAACGACTCCAACCTGGCAATTAAAAGTCTTTTCGTTGAAACGTCGGCTGGATTCATGGTTCCCAGAACTGCTTTCACTTGCAACACTTTCTCAATCACAAGATTCTGGAGCCAGAGTACCCTTCAGCTGAGATGGCTCAAACGACCAACACCCCGACGTGAGAGAACTCCCCTTCCAGCTGAAGAATCCAGGTAGAGATACATGAGGATTCGAACTTGGAGTACCCAACACAAAATGGTCCATGACAGCTGAAACAGCAGCATATGTTTCCGACTCTGCACTGGATAGTGACACAATCTTCTGGGTCCTTGATGATGAGTACACCAAGCAACAGCCGTAGAAAATGGCGCTGCCAGACACCGAACGTCTGGTGTTGCGGTCTGCAGCCCAATCCGCATCACTGAATATTTCCAAAACGGGCTCTTCGCATTCATAGTCTCGAAGCAAACCAGAATGGATACGCTTCCACTTCAGAGAAACATACTGGTTTGAGTGACCTGCCATGTAGCCAACCACATGCTTCAAGACCACCATAGCCTTTTGTGTGCACATGTTGAAAGATACCGGATCACATACTGGCACTGTGGCAAGTCTGGAGACAAATAAAGTAAGATCCCAATGCAGGATATACACAGAAGGATCATGAGGTTTCAGCTCCTCGCTGTTGTCAGGAGTTTCGATTTCACTGTGGCCAGGTGACCGCTTGTTTTGAAGTCGTTTTGACAAACGCAGCAGCTTGCAAAGTTGATCCAAGTGCTTTGGATGGATGCGAATCACCAACCTTCCATTATCAAGCAATTGGTGCGTCTTCTTCAAAAACGTCACCTCATCACCTGGTCCAGACATGATTTCGATTGAAACTGTGTACTTTGCTTGCAAAGAAGGAATGAGTTCCTCCATAACAGTCTTCCGAGAACCCACGATTAGGATGTCATCAATTTGCACCAACATCAAACAATCACCTTTGGCTGAGCGCAGCATAGATGGATAAGCCTCGTTCTCAACCATCTTGAGACTGCTGTTCCCAAGAAAGTTCACCACATCCTTGTGCCAGAGAAGGCTACCATCACGTTAACCTGGCAAAGCTCTGCCAAGGCGTATGAGATTGAAGTTCCGTTTGCACCGTGAGAAAAGCGTCTTTCACGTCGATTGCAAGCATCAAAGTCTCTTGATGTTCCCTCCAACCCAGAAAACAAATTGGGAGAATCCTGGTGGCAATGTTGGATGAAGCCGGAGAAAACAAGGCTTCATGGCCAGGCCGTAGCCATGTGTATTCCCGTGCCACCAATCTACTCCTTCTCAACCAGATTGGGTTGCCAGCTTCGTCTTTCTGCTCTCTCCATGTTCGCACAAAACGAGTGCTCAAACATATTGCATCTGCAGGCAGGGTGTCCTAAAGAAGGACTTGTAGGCCAGACAAACATTCGATCTCTACTTGATCTGCAATGCTGTCAAGCCTTTGCAGTTCTTCAGCACTGAATTCAGGCTCCTGTGGACTGTTTGGATAGCTGGGTTCTTTCATGTGGGCACAAATATGCCCATACGGGTCCTCTTCCAGGTTCAATTCATGTTGCAGGATAGTGTGGAAGTCCTGATCTTCCAGCGTCACGTCGAGTTCAATGTCCAAATGTTCGATTTTGAGCATCTGTCCTAGCAAGTTGACACCACCTGGACCATCACCATGTTTGGCAACCTTGTTGGGAGACATCATGCGATCGAGTGAAGTGACATCCACCATTTCATGACCTGCCTCTGACCGTGGAGTCTGTGGCATTACATCACCATGAGGACTTGAAATGCCACCAGTTTCAGAATGCAAACGCTTGGAATCACCACCTGTATCCTCGTGCTCTGCATCGTGTTTGCCAGAACGATTCTTTGTTTATACTGAAGGCTCAGCACTTTGTTGCATTCCAGCATCAGAAGCTTGCGCACTCGATGCAACTCCAGGTGCACCATCGAGAGATCGTGCATGTACTGGTGGTTGTTCGCCAGCTTCTGCAGGGGTAGATGTTGCAGAGTCCCCCGCGCCTCTGCCGACATGGTTTTGGCATCAACATCCTCATATGGATGCGCTCTTGCATAGTCACGCACCACCAATGCATCTTTGTCACCCAAATTGAGAGTAGCGCCAACTGCAACTCCAGGAGGAAGAGCGGATCTCCTTGAGTAAATCAAACGATGTCCCAAAGTGGCATAGCCATACTCCCACGGTGGTGCTGCGATTTCACCAAGCATTTCCAGTTGAAAAGAACCAGGAAGTCTTCGAATGCTTCGAGTAATGAAAATTCAAGTGGGTGCGCCAACGATGTGGCAATCATTGTTGTCTTGCTAAGCCAGATCCCTTTGGTCGATTGTGGAAATCGTTTCAAACTGGTTTTCAAATAGCCAAGCACCGTTTCTCCATACATGGCAACCTTTCCAGAATAAAAGCGACCTGTGGTCCTCTCGTAGCTAGTCATAGCACGCTTCACAGAAAAATGATTGCGCGCTGTGAACAAGTGCCCATGCATAAACTGGATGCATGCAGCCAAAGACAGGGCCTTTGCAGCCTGTGGCTGCTTCAATCTGAGATACCAGCAAATTGGCTTTTGACCTCAAACAGCAGCTCCATTGGCCTGATGATCTCCTGTTGGAGCAGGCTCTGCATGAACCAGGATTTTCAAGCAAGCGCATGCTCGCTTGACAGCTTCCACGAGAGCTAGAGTACTTGGTTCCTCATCACAACGCAGACAAACTTCAGTGTGACCACAATGCACAATGAAACGGAACATCTCAGTGACCAAATAGTTATAAGGCTTCTACCACCCTTCTGCAAAGTGGGCAGTGCTAAGCAAAGTGCAGTGTCACGATCACTGGGTACAAGCACTGTCAATTTGTCAGATTCATCCTTATTCGGGGGCCAAAGAAGAAATCAAATGAGATC
>CAMXCT020000644.1:0-22500 GCA_947184155.2 Cladocopium goreaui | reverse complement strand
CTTGACAACAAAGGCATGATATTTAATTGGCGACGCAGCGAATTTTCCCATCTTCAGAAGCGTGCAAGACCAGTGATATGAGTCCTTGATCCATGCAGGCTTCGGCACTGAGAAATCCACTTCTTCATAGTTAATATCAGCCTCCCAGTTGTCTCCCCATTTGTGAGTGCCAGGCAATCCAGTGGGAAAGCTCGGAAAGATCTAGCGGTGGTGAGTCCCCGGTGTCGGAGATAAAGGAGTAGCTTCCAAGCCCATCTTCACTGTCGGAGGCAGACATAACAGCCTCATGTCGGCGCTTGGAGCCGTCTGTCATGGCACCATCTGGCATCTTGTTCGAATTTGGCTCAGCCACCTCAGGTGGCTCTTCTGAGATGCGTGCACACTTTGTGGAATGGCCTGCGGCCTTGGGACCAGGAAACTGTGATTCCCTTTCCCTTTTCTCCTTTCTCACCCTTTGCACCTTTCTCGAATTCTTTGCCTTTGCCTTTGTCGCTGTAACCACCTTTTGTGAAGTCTCCCTTTCCACCTTTCTCGAATTCCTTGCCTTTGCCCTTCTGTTCATTGTATGACTTTTCACTTCCAAGAGCTGCGGCAGGAAGTGCTGGTGGATCAGCCTTTGCAGGAGGAGGGATCGGCACCTGTCCACTGAATTTTGGGAAACCAGCTGAATTGCTGTTGCCCTCATCTGGAGAGCAATATTGCTGTGCAATGGCTGCAATGGCAGCAGCAGCAGCAGCAGCGTTAGCCTCTGCAAGGTCTGCATTCTTTTGCACAACGTTCCCAAACAGTTGAATTATAGGCTTGTCATTCGGCTTCTCATCCTTTTGCACATCCTCAATCCAGGGGTCATCATTGGGATCGTATGGGCGATCTTGCCACTTCTTGTGGTATTCACGTGCATCACGAATCCCAGAGCTTGCCCCTTGCTGCAAATTCTTTGGAGGAGCCATTGGTGGCACTTTCCAAGAAGCGTCACTGTATGCCTCTGGCCACAAAGCGCCCGCAGGAGCTTTGCCAGTAGCTGCTGGCGCAGGCGAATTCCCAGATGCACTTGCAGGTCCAAAAGACTTGGGGGCACCTGCAGTCTTCTCTGGTGGGTGACCTTCCTCACACTCTTGCCATTCATCGTCAGGTGGGTATGGTCGGTTCATAGGAGCATTCTTGACCTCTTTCTTATGCACAGTCAAGAGTTCGTTCATCTTCCCACCTTCCTCGGCCTTGCGCATGAGTGCACGAAGTTGGTCCCATTCTCCCTGCGTCATGTCTGTCCCAAGCACAGGATCGTTGGGATCATACGGCAGCTGCTGTGAATTCATTGAATTCGATCCAGAGTGCCCGTAGGGGCCAGCATCAGTCGGCGGCCAGTGCTGTTGACCATACTTTGGAGCCATTGCGTCAGTCGGTCTAATTCCTAACTTAAAAGCTGTTTCAACACACACACGCACCCAGAGTCGAGTACCGCAGTTTAGCGTTTTGAGGGTCCTAAACTCCGCAAATGTTGAATTGGGCGTGTGAGCTGTGACATGTACCTGACATCCTTAGTGACGTGCAGGGCATTGCATTTCGACTGACGTGCCTTCCCTCCAAAACATTGCAAAACAACATCATGAACTTGGGTCCAACCCTGTCCAAATGTGTCCACAGACATGCAAAACAAAACTCAAAATCAAATCGAAATGCACAAGTTGACATCAAGTGAACTGTGCTTCACATCACTGCAGTGTTCCATTCAAAAGGTGCTTCGCGTTCGCCAGTGATTCGCGAAAAAGGAAAATCAGTGTTCCACATGACTGCAGTGCTTCACATGACTGTGTCTGACATCAACTGCAGGTTTCGTTTTGTTTGGTTTGTATTTGGTTTCAAATAAGGCATGCAAAAACAAAACTCTGGTTTCTCCATGCCAAAAAAATGAAATAAGGTCGCACATCCCCCTTTCAAACTTGACTGGCGACGCCCGGAGACGTGCAAAAAAAACAGTTCCACCTGCCACGCAAATTTCCTATGGAAACTCATGCACATGCAGGCCAAAAAAAAACTTCTCCGCTTGGTCGTTCCATGCACTGTGCAAACAAAACACATTCAGGGATCTTTCCTACCCGCACGTACTGCGGCCAAAATGGCCTTGGCAAGTTCTCTGTTGTACGCACCTGTTTGGGTCCAATTCACATCATACATCCCAGCATGTTTGTCGCACTCGCACCAACCAAATCTCTTTGTGAGTAAGTTGCAGAAACCGGCTGAAGCACTACAAAAGATTAAAACCTTTCCTACTGGCAAGCCATTTGCTTGCATTCCAGTTTGGCACAAAAACACTTCAGCATCAAATTGCAAACCGCACTGTTTCAACACACGTTTCGTTTCGTCTCGTTTCCAAATGTTGTTGTTTCGTGGCAACTCAAATGACCGTGAATTCCCCAGCAACAAATACTTAGAAACGTTGTCCATGATACCTTTCCATGACCTGTCAGCATCAGATTCAACTTGTGCTGAAAAAATTCTTGAGGGGCGATCCCGAACTGCACGGTGTGGAAGCATGCACATGCACCCATCTGTACACCAACTCAACGAATTCTTTCACTTTCTGAAACATATCAGCAGTTTCCATTCGTTTGACGATACCGATGTAGGGCATTCTGGCTACCTTGCAGGCTTCCCTAAGTGCTGAATTCGTCCCGCAGCAAACTTCAACAAAGGCGATGTCCTGTTTCTGGTCCACACGGTTGTTGAACAGCATGACATCCCTAATTCTTTGCAGGTCCTTTACAGGCACTTCTGGGACTTCGAATCCTAAGCTTGTTCGATGTCTGAGAAAATCCTTGGTCCCCAAACACTTGGTAAAAAGGTCTGCCACATTGTCAATTCCAGCTCGGTGTTCAACCAGCAGTTCGTTGGAACTAATTTTGGCTTTCATCCAGGCCATTCTGATTTCAACATGCCGACTTCTTTTGGGAATATCCTGTCCTACTAACAGCTGCAACGCGGAAGAGCTGTCAGATTCCAGCAGGATTTGAGGAACATCTCTCTCTCTCTCTCATCTCACCAATTCCGATATACACACGGTGGCAAAAATTACTGAATGCAACCGATTCTTGGGCAACCATCTGCAATGCATACAATTCTGCTTCACATGAAGACAAGGAAACTGACTGTTGTTGACGAGCCAATGACCTAACCAATGCACCTTCACAAAACACAACTCCACCTGAGATACCTTTCCTACCATTGAATCTGTATGGAGCGAAGGATGCATCAGAGAATGAATGCAGGATTGAATGTCTTGCAGGGCCAATCATTAAATTCTCATACTCAGGAGATGGTAACCTCAAACAAGTTCCTACATCCTCAAACAAAAATCTCAGCAATGCACGAATTGCAGATTCCGTGCCTTGATTTGGTTTGGCTTGCTGACTTCCAATGAGGCTTAGGTAGAGCTTGAGGTCGTGTCTTGATTGAGCCATCCAAAGCAGTTTGCCCAAAGCACGTCAGAAACGTGAGTATGCAGAGGGAGGTAGTTCTTGCATCAAATTCTTGTCGCCCATGGCCTTGTCCAAGATCCCAGCAACATCCGGCACTGAAGCCGATCCTTTTGTGATGTTGAATTCGGTGAAGGTCGTATCCAAAAACTTCGGATCCACACCAATGGTCAAGGACCACCATGGCGTGCAGGAAGGATAATTCCGGTCTCCTTCAGGGGCACCGCTTTGCCAATCGCTTTCTCCACAATCCTCTCGGCTTTCTCAGATTGGCAACATAGCAGCAGATCATCCACATAAGCAACAAGCAAGGCAGTTTCACCATTGACAACACCTTGATAAATGCATGGTTCTACTTCGTCCGAAGTGAGTCCAACACCACGAATGCTGTCACTCAGCAAATTAAGCCAATGCAGAGACGCATCTCGCAGGCCGTTCAAGGCTTTATAGAGCAACAAGTAGGCTTGTGATCCATCAGGCATAGAGACTGAGAGAGGAAGCTTCAGCACGATCACGAGGCCGTGAGGCAGTGGAGAATGCATGAATGCATGGGAAACGTCAAGTCCTTTGAGTCGCAGAGCCCGTTGAGCAGCAAGAGTGAAGACAAAATGTAGTCCCTCTATGCTCGGTGTTGGGCTCGAAATTCCCAGCTTTCGTGCACTAATTCCTTTGTTCAGATCCTTTGCCACAATCCTAACACGAACTCGTGTTTCACTTTTGTATGCTGAAACCCATCTACTCGGTATGACACGCATGAGTGGGTGTTTCTTCTTCAACGCATCAACCTCAGCCTGTCCTATGACCTTTCCAGCACCACATTTTTCCAAATTCCCAATTTCTTCTTTCATTCCTTCAAAACCAAGATCCACATCTAATTGCATGAGTGAACTATCATCGATCACTTCGTCAGGTTTCCACAAAAGCACTTCAGAACCACCAAGTTTCACTTTCACACATGTGTGGTCCTTGCCTTGTGCAAACTTGATCGAATTCAGTTCAGCATCAAACAATTCTGGAGCTGTGGCTCGTGCATTTTCAGGTCCTTGTTCCAAACTCCATGCAACTGGTCCTAAAGCATGACATGCATCATCCATAACAAAAAGATCTAAAGTCATTGGGATCTGAGCCCCAGAGGCACGCTCAGCGGCCATCTCATCTTCAAAATCTTGCACGGATTGTTCTGCTTCCCTTTTCATGCCTGAACCTTCAGTGTCCATGGCTGGACCAACCTGATCTGAACCTGCGCCGACCGGAGCCGGGCTCGTTTCGGTTTCAACCTCCATGTCTTGAACCTCAAGTCTCGGTCTTGCAACATTAGGCACAACAGCAGGAGTTGCAATGGGAGTTTCGCTCGCCTCAAATGCAGCTCTCTTTCTCTTACATTCAGCATTATGCCTAATTCCTGGGACATCCATACCAGAATCACATGCAGGACACCTGGGTGTCTTTGGAAACACACGCACATCAGGTCTTGCAACATCTGGTGACAGAGACGGAGACTTTGGAGAAACAGTCGGAGAGGCTTTTGGAAGTGCAGGTCCATCAGCAGTAGATGCACGAATTGGTTCTTGTCGGGCAATCTTCAATTCACCTGGCTTTCGGGGTTGCGATGGAGCGGACTCCACCAGTCTCTTTCGTTGGATTGGAGCTCTGTAGCTCGGGTCTGACCCTTACATTTCTCTGACCAAATCACCTGGCGCACCGTCAGGATATTCAACAACATCATCATGCATAGGTTGATTGGTCTCAACATCAGGCAATCTGGGTCTCTCCACATTGGGTGCAGCTGGTTCGACATGCACACCAGGATGTGCAGGAAGAACTTCTTGAGCTTGTCCACCACCTTCAATCTCAGAAAACAGTTGATCACCAATGGTTTGGTTCCACACGATTGGAGTGATTGGCTTGACATTCCTTGCAACAAAGCGCTTCAGAACTGATTCTCCGTCAATTCTGATTGCACCTTGCACTATGGGTCCAGTATCCAAGCCTGAGTGCACAAACGAAGCTTCGATGCTTCGAGTTTCATTGGGTGATTGGGCTCGCATGCTACTGGGCAACTCAGCAAGGACACTTTGTCCAAACATTGCAAAGGAAGGTCGAGACAACTTCCGCTGTGTAGAGTACTCCAATGGCGAAAAATCAGTTCCATGAGCCTTTGAGAAATGGTTGTGGCTCAGTGCAATGTATGTCACAACATCATGCAGGCCACGCTCAGTGAAGCAAACATCAGCAGCAGCACCTCCTTGATTCATCTCTGCACGCAACACTGCCCAAGATTCTTTGAGTCGTCGAACGGCTCGTTCTGCACCTCCATTGCTCTGGTGGTGTTGAGGTCGTGCACGTCTAACAAGGAAAGTGTCTTTGTCAGAGCTGGTTCCAACTAATTCTGAAACAGCACGTTCAGCATCCGTATGCAGGACAACGGAAGAGGTCGAAGAAGCAAGGCCGAAATGATCCAGCCACTTGCAAATTTGATTCTTCACTGTTCGATTCTCTTGTCCTACAATGACATACCCAACGCAATTTGTTGAGAGCTCAGTCAGAACTAGCACCTTAATTGTTCCTTCAGCTTCATCGTCAACCATTTCACCCCTGGTGGTCAAAAACCCAAAATCAGCTTGCACTTCCGTTTCAAGAGTACCTTCTCGACGTCGACGATGTTGGAATGTCGACTTGCCTCTTGCACAAATGGTACAGCGTGGATCGTAGGGCACATGCTCTTGCATTCGGTGAGTTTCCAATGCAGCTTCCGCTGCACGGCTTAAAGGATTCAAGTTTGCACCGTCATGCACAGCATTCATAACTTCTGACATCACAAATTCACCCTGTTGTGCAGTGGATTCAGAATCCTGGTACATCCATGCTGGGTCAAGTTTAACCCATGGATATCCTCCGAAGTTACACACACATCTAACCGCAAACCTGTTGCAGGGTGAGTAACCTCAGTGCCTTGTGAATTCTGGTTGAATTCCCAACCGCAATCACAAAGGGTGTTTGTTGAGATGATGTTATGGCTAATTCCGCCAACAAGGCCTTTCAGCTTGGCTTGACGATACACTGGGAATTTTCCCAAATTGTCATTCTTTTTCTTGAACCCTACCCAAACCGAAACAGTGGTAGATCCACCAATGTTTACTCTACTACCATTTGCCGCTCTGAAGCGGTCGTTCTGAGAGTTCACAACCCATGCACCGTAAGTGGCGCGTGAGGCAGTGGCCATGACTGTTGCCGCTGCACCGGAGTCCAGCAACCACCAATGCTGGCTTTCATCTCCCATTATAATTTCAGATAAAAGTGGATGCAATACTGGTGAATACCTATGCAGTTCAAATGAGTGGGATCGGAAACTGTGTCTTGCACGTTCAAGAATGTTGAGGTTCCAACCCTTTTCAATTCAATTCGATGACAGTTGGATGAAACAAGATCTTGAGAAACTGGAGTATCACCTTCAACCTCAATACCTTGCAAACCGCACTCAAAGGTCGTGACACGATGCGAAGTTTCCAGCAGAGATCCTGACAAAACACTCGTTCCTGATGCAGACATGGCACAAAGTAGACTGGAGTCAACTGGAGGGGTCTGTTCATGCACCCATCCAAAGTTCAAATTCCACAACTGGCACATGTCTGTTTCCGTTTCCGTTTCAGTGCAACTGTCATCAAATTCGTTGGCTGGTCCACTACAAATGAACATGCAGATTCACTGTCAGAAATAGGAACGAATTCTCGTCCTACGAAAAATTCCGGTTCAGAAATGAAACATGTTGGTGGTAAACTGTTGAAAAAATAGTTCAGTCTCACGTTTCGCAGTTGACACAACTCCAAGTTTGCACCGAAATCATCACTGATAATCATGCAATTCTCACAATTGCAAAACAATCTGTTTGATTCCAAGCACTGCAAATCTAAAAGCGAAACATGAAAAACGGTTTCATCACATGAAAAATGGCTGCAAACTGTTTCAGATTCGTTTGAACTGTCTGTTTCAACCGTCAAACCTGTTGCAAAACTGGCAAAAACATCGGAAATCAATGGACTCAGCACGAGAGACTGCACTCCCTGAGCTGCTGCACCGGCACTTGCACTCGCTTGCTGGTCATCTGTTGCCGGCCAGCTCCAGGACTAATCCCAGTATTCCTGTCCCTCATTCCATGCACTGTCCCATGACTCATCCCAATTGCCATCCCACACTTGTGACGTTTCCAACCAAGATTGATCTTCCCACCACATCATCTTGCCATCACATGTCTGTCCCGTCATAGTCATTTTCGTATTCGACTTCGTTCATTTTTCCTTTCTTGCCAAAACCTTTACCTTTACCTTTGCCTTTCTTTCCTTTCTGCTTGCCCTTACCTTTGATCACCTGCCTGTTGTCGCCTTTTCCTTTCTTTCTTTCAGGGCAATTCGCAGAAATGTGTCCGAATTTCTGACATTTGAAACATTTCAGTTTTGACAAATCAACATCACATGCATTTCAACTGTGCTTCCCACTGCCACATGTTCCACACTTCACACCGCCTACAGCGTCCAAATTCCAACTCCCATCACCATCACTTCAAGCAAATGCACGTTGCTGTTGTTCCCAACGCAAGGCTGTGGCACGAATGCATGATATGATTCACCTCCAGTATGATGCAGACAAACGTCCTCACTGTATCTGATAAACTTCGTAGCAACACAGCTGCCAAATCAGCTTCAGCAACATGCAACCCTGCAGCATTAATTCTACTTGACAGTGTTTCCAGCAACTTAGAATACCTAGCCATCTCGAAATCTGTCTTCTTGATTGTGTCCGTGACAATGGCACTTGCACCGGTTTCATTCCCATGCAGTACAAAAGATTTTCCAGCTAAGGCTGTTCTGAAACGAAGTGCTTCACTCCGGGTCCTGATGCTGTACTCCAGGGTCAGTTGTCTCACCAACTCAAAGGCATTCGAAGCCTGCAGTTCTGTGTTCATACCAACATCTGCATGGATGAGAATTTATTTTTCGTTTTCCGCTGCCATTGCCAAGACGGCAAAGCTGAAACAAGAGCGACACAACACAGTGCATGCTGCATGTCAAACAGACAACTTTGTCGTTTCGTTTTCCTGTGGAAAAGAGTTGAGCGACTGGTGCAGTGCAAGTCGTTGTTTTGGGGTTTTTTGTTTCTTTAAACACTCGACGTGGCGCTAGGAATGAATTCACTGCACTTAGGCTCAGGATCGCCCATCATGAATAGGATGGAAGGTGGAGGAGAACCAGGAGCAGAACGAAAGACAGGTGCTGCAGGTAATTCACCCACAGGTACTGCGATGACGCCAAAATGCCCAAACTAGCACAGGCAGAAGTCAAGAACCAAATCAGGGGAATGCATGTTATGGGACGCCATGGATGTCAGGTCAATGCGGAGGTGCTGCATGTCAAGGACAGGTTGGGTCAGGACAGAATGCAGGCATGTGCATGGAACAGGACATTGGCAGAGTAACACCCCAGAATCAAAGACTGCAAGATGTGCTGAGGCTGATGAGAGGTTTGGAACCAATGCAGTTGTTGCAAGTAAGACAAGTTCTAGGTGAACAAACGGGCCAGGCTAGAGGTGTACCTGAGATGTTTGGACAAAGGACCACAAGTGGATTTCCTCAAAGCATGGATCCAATGGTGCACGTATTTGCTAAAAGTGAAAAATGGCTGGAAACGCCCTGTAGAAAAAGCGCCGTGCACAGATCCACGGTCAGATCCAACGCTTCTTCCAAAATTCCTACAGAACTACGCGGGCAAACGCGTACGTCAACCACGCACACCAAACACAAGCGCAGCGCGTAAGTCCCTAACTAATTAAACTAAAGCAGTACCGTGTCAAAAGGAATGTTTCTTCCACGACTCCCACATGCTGACGTCAAGCTCCTTCTTTTCGCTCCAGACGCAGCACGATCAGTCAAAGGAAAACAAACACAACAAGCAAACCCAAAAACAAAGAAGAAAGATGTTCGTGTTCCCTCTGCTGGTCTGTCTTATGTCAAGTTATGTGACACAGCAGCTTCTGTTCATTAAATGAACTTCTGACACCAGTCCTTCGAGCCGATGTCTCAACTGGTAAACTCGATTCCAGGTTTCCAGTTAACAAACCTCAAGTTCTTCAAATAAAGGTTTGTTGAAACTATTCCAGCTGCTAGAAGTCTACAAAACTCAATTTCACTAGATGAATTCAAAATCATCGAAACACTTCCAAAAGTTCTCAAATCAAACCGGTTCTCATCCAAACGTGAATAACCAGCTCATTAGTCAAACTTGACTAACTTCTCAAGAACGAAGTGATTCACACAAGGTGTCTGTACAACATTCTTCTGAATACAAAGCATAGTCAGAACACAAAGTTCTTTCTCCAAATCAGTTTTCCACATAGAGATAGCACCTCACAGTTTCCAATCTCAATGGAGAATAGAATGTTCTATTCGACATTGTCAATGTAGGTCAGCCAAATACAGTTGTATCGCTGAAGTCTTTCGACCACTGTAATAGCCAATCCACAATGTAGATCAAAGTCGTCTCAAAACAATGTCGTCCTCACAGAGATAATCAAAGTCATCTCAGGAACGATAAAAGCACACCATAAGATCAAGTGCATGATCCATAGGCCACGATGACGATGATGTAGGTATTGTCCTCACAATACCGAAACATCTCATCACAAAACTCTCAGACAAATAAGATGCCCAAATATGGCCATCGTCCTCACAATGCCAATACATCTCAAAGTCCAAGTTCAAAGCATAATAGATTCTCTCCATCAGATATTTCCAGCTAGCTTAAACTCTTCTCCAAGAGTTTATAGCTGTGTTCTCATCACTTGGAGAGAATGACCTTCCCAACGTCGAAGACGTAATAAACAATTCCAATGCCAAACCAATGTAGGTATTTTCAGCTCAAGCAATAAGCTGTACCAGACTCAAGTCGAATCCAGAATAAGATGTAGAACTGATCCATATACCACAATCACTGGTCAACACTGATCAATGACATTATCCTGATGTCAGAAATGACAAGTCCGAAGACTAATAGAATATTGTGACACAGGATGGTCACATACAAGATTCCTTCCGCAATAAGTAGAGTGTTTTCTACCAATCTTCCATGACTTCTTGCAGTAACCTTCCACATATCCTCTGTGCATAGTTTATACACAATGATGAGTGGCATGTCGCTTCACCCTTACCCAAAGGGTGCTCACACAGGGTGTCAAATTTCCATACCCCCTTTCGACATGACATCTCATCCACTCACTCGCTTCCATACCTGGAAGAAAGAAAATGTTCACGTTCCAGATCATATCCATGATCAAAAAGATATCCACAGAAGTACTTGTACTTCCAAAACGCAATGTAGATGATAAAGCATCATCCAAAAAACTCATCTCGCTCGACTCATGCATAATGTCGTAACTTCCAAATTCAAAATCTTCTCTGTCGCGAAAGCCAGATGTTGGAATACCAGACTCAGTCCAAAGACTCCTAAAGTCTTTCCAGTACTAAGCTCGTCTTCCAAAATCTAGTTCCTCGGATAAACCATGGCGTCGATAACGATATACCTACAGTGCTGTTGTCTTCCTACAACAAACGAAACAACAACAAAACAAAACAAAACAAACACACACACACACGAGACCCAAGACGAAACCTAACGTCGCACGATCGGAGTCAACACGAAAACAAAGGCCAACTGTTTCAGCTAATCCGCACCTTCGTGAAGAAGGTAGGCGTATGAAAAGAAAACGCAAGTGAAGTAATATCACTCATGCAACTCATCTCAAATTCAGAGCAAGTGAAGTACAGTTCACAGTCACTGCACAACAAATTCAAAATGTTCTGAATAAAAATCTTTCTCTCCGTCAGGGTCAGGACTAGCTAAGATTGGCACGGAATGAGGAAGCGGTGAGAGACATCCTATGACAAAATAGCTCTCACAGCTTCATCATCGCATAGATCGCCTTCCCCCTTTCAACGTTTGATCCATCCTGATGATCTCGGAAGTGTGGTATGTCTTTTTTGAGTCTATATCATGACATGACAGTGCAATGTGTCTGCAATCATGGCATCAGATTCCCCGGAAGATTTTCCAATTACTTAAACTCAGATTCCGTCCGAGTTTCTTCCCAGGTTCTCATCATATGCCACGACAACACAATTATACCAAAATGTTTGTGCAAACACTCACAACCTCAAGTTCCATGTTTCAAGCAACAAAACTCAAGTCATGTACACAACAACTCAAACATGAGAAATACCGCAATCAAGCCAATCAAGAACAACTTCAACCTTTCTTCATGATGTCTCCCTCAGATCTGCTAGCAACTCCGAGTTCTGAATGCCTTCAAGAACGTTGCTCTCGCTATCGTCATTGGGAGACAAATGACAACAAAACGAACTTCAAACCAAAACCAAAAATATGTAGACAAAACCATATCTACTGCGTCACTCGGTGTGTCTCGCCCCCTTTTAAACTCAAATCCGATGCCTGCGCTCAACCATGCCGTCATTTCTGAAAACAACAAGTGAACCTCGAGCTGATAAAATCAACTATTCTCTTGTCGTTAAACCAGGCGAATTCCAGTGCCTTTGGCACTTTGCTCAGGGATAGATATCAGGGGTATACCCTGCGGTATTCCCGCGTCCCCTGAATCTGCATATACCCCAGAGGGGAAAACGCTGCGGTCCCCGTCAGAGGATCGTGACGTGGTGTGGGTGAAACAGCTCTGACACGTCCCGTGACTTCCTCGATCACCTGAGTAGGTGGCGACTTCATGTCCTTAACCTCCAAACCCAGGGGATAGCTCATCGGAACTTCACCCATCCGCGCCGGGCTATACCCTGCAAATCGCACTGTCTGCAATGTCGGTGGTGCTGGAATTGCCGGCCTTGGCGGAATCGCCGGAGGCGGTGGAACACTTGTGCCGGGTCCAGCTGGTGCCATGGCTGGAGTCATAGGAGCCAATGGCGGATCCATAGGTGCCAATGGCGGGTCATACGCCGGGGGAATTTCTGCCTGGTGGCGTTCCCCTGATTTCTGCCGGTGGCGTTGCCCTTTCGATTCTTTCTGCCACCATCTTGAGGCTTTCCTGGAGCTTATCCATGCTCTCCTGGAGTTGAGACATGATGTCTTGTAACGACTGATCCCTTTCCAGGCGACCCTTCTTGTTGTCTCGAAGGGTGTCCTTCATTGAAGCGTCAAGCGACCACTCAACATGCTTCTTGAGCTTGGTAAGTTCACCTACCATTGCTCCAGTCCTGCTGGTGTTGTGATTCACCCCCGCAGCAAGGGACTCAGAAGCACGAGCCATGTTGGTGACGGCTTCTCCAACGGCTTCCAGGGATCTGCAAAGGTCAGACTGCAAAGTGTGGGTACTCTTAATCAAGATCTCAAGTTTGTCTGTGGATCCTTTGAGCGCAGCGACCATGGATGTGATTCCCACAGCCAAGCCTGTGGTAGAACTCAACAAGTCAGCCGCGTCATTGGGGTCAAAGGACTCATGATGCCTTCTCAACCTCGGAGATCTCGATCTGTCATCATCTCTTCCAGCATCGCCTTCATCCTTGTCTTCTTTATCATCTCCATCCACATGGATAGTATCCTGCTCTTTCTCTTTCTCGGAATCCGTCTCAACCACTCCTGTCTGTGCCGTCAACGGTGGATTCTCAGACAAGGGAAGCTCTCCCTCTGCCATTGGAACTGCCGGGACTGCTGGAGCTGGCACGTTCGCTGCCATGAATTGCTCGAGTCTCCTACACAAGGCCTGATGCACCCGCTGGGACAAGCCGGGACCCAAATACAGCTTGGGCATAATCTGCAATTCACCTTGACAATCCCTCTCATGACCATGCAGACCACATCTTAGCCATTTCATGCCATGCCAAGCACAAACTCTCGCTTGTTCATCCTAAGGTGCGTGACTCACACCTTAACAGATGAATTGCACTTCCGACAAAGATCACACTTAATACTACCCCAAGATGCGTGCCACACATCTTGACAGGTAATATGTGATCGACCAAACTCCAATGTCTCAGACCAAAACAAAAATAGTGCAAACTTGTGGCAAACCGCAAACTCAATCCAAATCCAACTGTCTGCATGCATTGGCACAACTCTTCACAAAACTGCAAAACAGATCACAGTGGTTTCTGCGCATAAAACCCATAGACATGTCATGCAGCAAAAATGAAAACTCATGCAAAACTCGTGACAGCTGACAGAAAATCACACAAACTGAGTTCCACAAGTCCAAGTTCCGTCCAGTCCGAAATCGTCCAAAAACTCTAAAATTCCAAGACATCCCAAAATTGTCATCTCACTCCAATCTCAGCTTGACAGCTCTTTCACCACAGCTTTTGCCTTTCTCCCCGCAGCTATCGTCGGCTTCCAAGCCTAGCACTACCACCCGACCTGGAGCCATTACAAAAACTATACATAAAGAGGATATATATATATTTCCTCTGTGCTCAGATGATTTGGTGAGCCTCCTTAGAAAATCTGTATAGCAGATTTCCGCACTGGTCATACTCTTCGGATCTCATCGTTCCCCGCCAACGGTATTCATTGGGCTTATATTTCAAGAGAACTCCCGACTCGGCTTTCTGAAGATAGCCAATGGCGGTCACTTCGACCTCGACCAGGACATAGTCTTTGGCACAAAACTCACCCTTTGGACCTTCCGGTGTCCAATCATTGAAGTACTGAGCACGCTCGACGGCAGCAACCGGGTCTTTTCGTAGTCCAAACCTTTTGGAATATTCGTCAGGCTGAATCTCCTTCCCATTGTTCAAGTCCTCAAACTGCTTAGGAGTCAATGCCAACCAAAGACGAATGGATTCCATTGCCGTTGATGCCATGGTATCTCAAAGCTATTGCGAGGGCAGCTGAAATGCAAAAACACTGAGCCAAAGTTGTCTTATAGTAAAACAGCAACGGTGGAATGAAACCTATACAAACATGAGAAGTCCAGAAAAAATGTCACGTCAAGTCCAGCATAATAGACAGCTCCATACTTCGTCTCTCACTTAGACAGTATGTCGAGCTACAAACTGACAGCACATTTACATTCATTTCAGTCAGTCTCACGTTTCGGAACCTATGCAAGTCGTAATCGCCCCTGCCGTCCAGTTCCCTACGTTTCTTTCTCTTCTACTTAAATCTGTTCTCTGAGCCTATGCACGTCTGCAATCTAGCTCATGTGTGAACCTTGCAACGTCTTGCAATCTGGTCCACGTTTTGACTTTCTACAACTTTTCTTTTCCCTTTTTCGGAACCTATGCAAGTCGTAATCGCCCCTGCCGTCCAGTTCCCTATGGACCTATGCAGCGCCTCTGCCATCCAGCCCATTTCTTTTCTTTTCTGTTGTAAGTCAAAACTCTTCAACTCAAAAAAATTGCAAGTCTCAAATCCCAGATTCCCTCTCTTGCTTTTCACTCTGAGCAACACGCAAACGCACAAACTACACTACCGCTCTACTTCCTCTCAGGATCCTCTGCAAAGCTCAAGTGCTGTAGATCTCGCAAACTCCATGCCAGCCTTCTGGTAGTACAAGATGTCCATTCAACATGACCCAGGTTCGCAAAGGAAACCATTCCGGAGTCGACCAACATCACAAGCATCTTGTTCTCAAACTACATCTCTACCAAAGGAAATGCCACAACCATCGTAGGCAAACCATACTGGCAATCATTGCTACAAAGACCATAGAGCTCGTCTCACAGCCAAATTTGGCTTGCAGAAACCTCCGTGCTCGTCCATCCATCTAGAGAGGTACGGTATGATTGCTCTAAGCCAAAGGGAATACTTACATTCAAGTTGTCTTCACATAAAGTCCAGTCAGTCTGACAACAACTTCAGAGTACTTACCTGTCTCAGGGTTCACTGTGCCTTCTCTGCATCTGTACCAGGTTTCACAAGCAACTGCAACTATCCAAAAAACGTAAGTCATACCTGACCTGCCTGCAACACTGCAAAACTGTTCAGATTCCAGACAAAAACATGAAAACAAACTCACAACAAAGTTTCCTGTTTCGTTTCAAATACAGTTCAAAACAGTTTCCACTACCTACACAGTTCAGGTCGTTTCCAATGACTCACTACATGTCCCAATCAAACGCACTCACAACTGCAGTTCAAACTACATCCTAGGTTACCTGATGCATCTGACAAATCAAACCAACTTTCCCAAACAGGCAAACACAGCTCACTCCGTTGTCAACTCACAGTCTCAACACCAAGTTCCACTGTGCCTCCAGTGCCATGACGGTTCCTATCTCTCTCTCTCTGCACTCTAGTACCTACACTGCCAGGCAAACAACAATGCTTCAGGCTTCAATCTCAAGGTCACCAGTCAGTGCAAACATCCGTCAAGCTCCACTGCTCCTGCACACTACTGAACCTCAGGTGTTCAATTACTCACGCATTACATTACACATGTGGCAACTAAACCAAGGTCACTGACAAAGCAAACTCGACCCTCCGTGGTTCTCATGCCAACGTTTCTCAATCTATGGCAACTAAACCTGGTCACCAACCATTCCGGGTTCTCATGCCGATCTCTCTCAACTCTGGGCAACTAAACCTGGTCACTGACCATTCCGGGTTCTCATGCCAACGTTTCTCAACTCTGTGGCAACTAAACCAAGGCTACTGACCATTCCGGGTTCTCATGCCGATCTTTCTCAACTCTGTGGCAACTAAACCTGGTCACCAACCCTCCGTGGTTCTCATGCCAATCTTTCTTAACTCAAACTGTCATCTCCAGGCATGACGCCAGGCTCAGTAGCACCACGCACTGTGCACTCCGTGCGTCCAGAATCATCTACAACCTGACCAACCTGTCGAGATGTTACTCTTTCTTACTTTCAATATGGACCTATGCAGCACCCTGCCGTACAGCCCACTTTCCTTCTAACTCTTTCCAATGCTCTCTAGTGATTCTCCAGGCACTTTCTCTCACTCTCTGCCAAAATCACCAAGCTTCCTAGTTTCCTAGTGACTCTCCAGGCTCTCTCTCTCTCTTGCCAAAGTCGCAAAACCTCTTACACCACTAAATCACAAATCTCACATGCAACGCAACTGCAACATACTCTCACATGCAGCTCAGCCGTTGATACTTATTTTACTCTCGCTTACCACTTTTGTCAGGAACTCCATCGCCTATGACCACGATTGCCAAAATTGCCTCATACAATGTTGAGTACAGAGGTATTTCATCCATCCAATGCTCTGTGATACCGTGCAAGTATCTGTCCTCGCACTTCACAGGATCGATGCTGAAACTCCATTTCCAAGCCCATGAGATTGTCCTTCAACATCCTGATGATATCCAAGTTGCTTCGGCTAATTCGCAGATCTTCCAATAGCGGTATCAGCCATTCCAGGAGTACGATCTGTGTCTGTAGCAACCTTATGACACCTTGCAACTTCTCTATCTCAATAATTCGGCAAAGGAGTTGCTCATTCTCTGCCTCATACACAGAATTGTCTCTCCTCCGATCTCTGGATCTATCTCTGGCATCCATCTTAGGCAAAACTATTGCGAAGTTCCTTGATACCCAAATTTCTCGAGCCAAATAGGGTACAGTGGTTTCAAACTTTCCAAACAGGTCAATTTCTACAAACATTCTACACACTCACACATCACTAGGCAAGTTGTCGGAGTCCTTACTTGTCCAAACACCTCGCTTGTGTCTCCAGGATCTACTCCCAACCTCAGCCTATCCAGACATTCTCAATGCTCATCTCCAGGCAAGTTGTCGGAGTCTTCACTGTCCAAACACCTCACTTGTGTCTCCAGGACTTACTCCCAACCTCAGCCTGTCGAGATACTCCAAGCATTCCAAAACATGTTATCTCTGGCAATCACTTGACAAGTCACCTTCAACCCAATGACCTCACAGTCAACATGCCACACAAGTGAAACAAAAACACGTCTCATCTGAATCGAGAATACTCAAGCTCTTCGATGCCCTTGACTTTACATCCGCAATGTACCAACCTAGTGATCACTTCAGAACCTTAGTACAAGCTCAACACAGATCTCGCGAAAATCCAGGAGCTCAATACAAACGATCTCAGCTTCACCTTAGATGGCGTCCTTAGTACACTGCAACAAGGGTCAGCGGAGAATGGTGTGGGTAGCTCCGTAGAGCTCCGCTACCATGTAGAAAAAGCGCCTTGCACAGATCTGCGATCAGATCCAACGCTCCTTCCAAAATTCCTACAGAACTACGCGGGCGGACGCGTACGTCAACCACGCACACCAAACACAAGCGCAGCGCGTAAGTCCCTAACTAATTAAACTAAAGCATTACCGTGTCAAAAGGAATGTTTCTTCCACGACTCCCACATACTGACGTCAAGCTCCTTCTTTTCGCTCCAGACGCAGCACGATCAGTCGAAGAGAAACACAAACACAACAAACAAACAAAACAAGGGAAGAAAGAACAAGGTGTTCCCTCTGTCGGTCTGTCTTATGTCAAGTTATGTGACACAGCAGCTCTTGTTCATTAAATGAACTTCTGACACCAGTCCTTCGAGCCGATGTCTCAACTGGTAAACTCGATTTCAGGTTTCCAGTTAACAAACCTCAAGTTCTTCAAATAAAGGTTTGTTGAAACTATTCCAGCTGCTAGGAGTCTACAAAACTCAATTTCACTAGAGGAATTCAAAATCATCGAAACACTTCCAAAAGTTCTTAAACCAAACTGGTTCTCATCCAAACGTGAATAACCAGCTCATTAGTCAAACTTGTGACTAACTTCTCAAGAACGAAGTGATTCACACAAGGTATCTGTACAACCTTCTTCTGAATACAAAACATAGTCAGAACACAAAGTTCTTTCTCCAAATCAGTTTTCCACATAGAGATAGCACCTCACAGTTTCCAATCTCAATGGAGAATAGAATGTTCTATTCGACATTGTCAATGTAGGTCAGCCAAATACAGTTGTATCGCTGAAGTCTTTCGACCACTGTAATAGCCAATCCACAATGTAGATCAAAGTCGTCTCAAAACAATGTCGTCCTCACAGAGATAATCAAAGTCATCTCAGGAACGATAAAAGCACGCCATAAGATCAAGTACATGATCCATAGGCCACGATGACGATGATGTAGGTATTGTCCTCACAATACCGAAACATCTCATCACAAAACTCTCAGACAAATAAGATGCCCAAATATGGCCATCGTCCTCACAATGCCAATACATCTCAAGGTCCGAGTTCAAAGCATAATAGATTCTCTCCATCAGATATTTCCAGCTAGCTTAAACTCTTCTCCAAGAGTTTATAGCTGTGTTCTCATCACTTGGAGAGAATGACCTTCCCAACGTCGAAGACGTAATAAACAATTCCAATGCCAAACCAATGTAGGTATTTTCAGCTCAAGCAATAAGCTGTACCAGACTCAAGTCGAATCCAGAATAAGATGTAGAACTGATCCATATACCACAATCACTGGTCAACACTGATCAATGACATTATCCTGATGTCAGAAATGACAAGTCCGAAGACTAATAGAATATTGTGACACAGGATGGTCACATACAAGATTCCTTCCGCAATAAGTAGAGTGTTTTCTACCAATCTTCCATGACTTCTTGCAGTAACCTTCCACATATCCTCTGTGCATAGTTTATACACAATGATGAGTGGCATGTCGCTTCACCCTTACCCAAAGGGTGCTCACACAGGGTGTCAAATTTCCATACGCCCCCCAACTCCAGATTGTGCAAAGTGGACCGGAAGATTTTTTCCGTCCAACGCCTCCGAGGCTTTCGCCAGGTCATTACACAAGCTTTGACTTGCCGGAAATTGAATTGATATGCATGAAAAGCCACAAAAGAGAGCTGGTGTGGACCTTTACATTGTCCATAAAGCTATCCAATTGCCGAGAGCGAGCACAAACCAACAAAAAGCAAACGAAACAAAAACCACAAAAAGCAAAACACACAAAAAACAACCAAACAAACAAAACAGCACAAAACAAAACAAAAAACAGGGGAAAAGGACAGCAATGTGCTCTTGAGATGAATTCCGATAGCAGCTTGTGTGCCATCCTTTGTGCAAAGTGGACCGGAAGAGGCGGAAATCTCAGGGTGACAAGCTTACATCTATGATTTAACAGCCTGGACGATGCAAGACAGCCTCGAGTTCGGCAGTGAGATCGAGCATGCGTGTAGATGGCCAGACCCGTTGAACTGGAGCTGAATGTAAATCCGGGGAATACAAGTTGATTCCAATCATAGCGATTCGAAGCCACGGGCAACAATGCGTTCCAAATGGTAGTGGTATTTTGCCAGTCAATCAAGAAAGGGCCCAAAGAAGCGTTGAACTGTTGCAGTTGTGGCAATCTCGTTTTGAGGGTGTGTGGAAGTTTGTACCCTTGTGGGGTGCAACTTGGCATTTGGTGCGACCTGACTTTCATTGAGTCTTCAGTGGTGAAACTGGACATGGGAAGGTGTCCACAACAGGCTTAAGTAGTTTCGGTATTCCTTTGCGGTACACGGAGCTGCAAGAGATGATTTGAGATGTCGACCTATGAGTCTGAGTGAATCTACACGGAGCTCAAGCCACTTTGAATACAGTTTGAAGCTTTATTTAGCTTTATGACCATGCTTTTCAGAAGCATTCGCTAGACAGTTAAGTCAGAATGATGTGGTTTCATCGATCTCGGAAATTCCTTGAACTCCTTGTAGGAGTGTGAACCAGACGAGATGGTATTTGGAATATCCGTTTCAATTCTTGACGTTGCTTCGAACATCTGAGATGTTTATGAAGCCCTTGACTACCTCTTGCGAGCATGTGAAATACTCCGGCATTGTGAGGACAATGTCTACGTATAGCATTCAACATCTGGGTATTTGATCTGGAAGTCTGCTTTGTGACCTTTATCTTTGTGACTTATTGCTGACGTTTGGTTATTATGGTGAGCGAACTACTGGGGAGGACCACTTCTTGGAGTCCTAAAAGCCAATGTGTTCACGGCCCCGAAAATGAGATTGCTGCAGTGACCTTTTTTGCGAAAAATGGCGCAGCTTTAACAAAAAGCAATACTCTTGCAAGTGTAACGGAATGGCAGGATTCCGGGGAACACGGTTGCTGATTGAAGTTCTCTAGCCCCGCCTGCATGTTGCCAATCTTTGCCAAAGCACCATGTTGTTTGGAATTGTTTGGGTGTTGTTGTCGCAGGCTTTCGCAACATGGCGTGGGTGAGGTGCTGATTCCGCTGCGACATTGCTGGCAGGATGCTTTTTTCTGTGTTTGCGTTGGCAGTGGATCGTTTTGTCACGATTGGGCGTCGCACTGCTCAGTTTTGTTTTGGTCTCTTGATGCGTTGTTTGTTTTTGGGGTCCCCCCCTTCGCCCCCCTAGACTCCTAACGCGGCAACTTTGCGGGTCGGATTGTGTATGTCGCCCGGAGTTCAGTATCATCCGGTTAAAGAATAATAGTATAAATTTAAAACCGGATGAATCCTTTGTTTACATTGGGGAAGAGTTTCGATTTCATGACTCCAGCAGATTCCGTAAGAAGGTTGGAGATGCAAAACTTCGATTTTACCACAGTTTTGTGCAAGTTTTGATGTCTTTAGTTGCGGAGTCTTGCCGGAGTCGGGCGGAGTCGGTACACCTGCTGAAACCCTGTTTACAATGGGGAAAGGGTTGAAAGAGTTCCAACTTTGTGACTCCAGACGACTCCGCAAGAAACCGCAAGATGCGCAAGATGATGTCACTGAACTGTTCGATTTGTCTGATGCCCATTTTTGGGGTTGGAAAGGAATATAGAATTTGGACTCCCAAAGGTGGTCCTCCCCAGTTCAGTACGTGGATGTTTGTGTCATCCTTCCTGCCTTCTGTGGTTTCATGTTTTCTGGCGAACTTTTGAAGCAGCTGGGTGCGTTCCGAGCGTCATGTCGCAACCCCAAAAACGGGATTGCCACACGCTCCAACGCGTGGATTTGGCGCGCCCGTTTTTGGTCTCGCCTGCTATTAAAATAGAAATTGAAAACAGCCTCGAAATGGCCCTGTCCAAAGCGAAAAGCGGTAGCGCGTGGCAATCCCGTTTTTGGCAGTGTGGAACCTTGCGACCTGCTCGAAAACCGAATGCTCTTACATTACGCACGTAAATCAAAAGTTGGGTTATGTTCAGCAGCAAGCTTCAACGCAACTGGGAGAGGACCACTTTTTGGAGTTCCAAAAAAGCCAATGTGTTACGCCCCGAAAATTTGCAGATGGCTTGCAGTTGCCTTTTTTTGCGAGAAAAATGGCGCAGATTTACCCAAACAAGCAATTACTTTGCAAGTGTAACGGAATGAGGATTCGGGAACACGGTTGCTGATGAAGGTCTCTAGCCCCGCTGCATGTCGCCAGTCTTTGCAAAGCATATGTTGTTTGGAATTGTTTGGTGTGTGGTCGCAGGCTTTCGCAACATGGCGGGGTGAGGGCTGATTCGCTGAGACATGCGTGCGGGATTGTTTTCTGTGTTTGCGGTTTGCACTGCTCAGTTTTGTTTGGGCTCCTTGATGCGTTGTTGGTTTTGGGACCTCCCATACCTTCGCCACCACGAGACTCCTAACGCGGCAACTTTGCGGGTCGGGTTGTGTATGTCGCCCGGAGTTCCATGTCATCCGGTTAAAGAATAATAGTATATATTTAAAACCGGATGATTCCTTTGTTTACATTGGGGGAAGAGTTTCGATTTCATGGCTCCAGCAGATTCCGTAAGAAGGCTGGAGATGCAAAACTTCGATTTTACCACAGTTTTGTGCCAGTTTTGATGTCTTCAGCTGCGGAGTCTTGCCGGAGTCGGGCGGAGTCGGTACACCTGCTGAAACCCCATTTACAATGGGGAAAAGGGTTGAAAGAGTTCCAACTTTGTGACTCCAGACGACTCCGCAAGAACCCGCAACATGCGCAAGATGATGTCACTGAACTGTTCGATTTGTTTGATGCCCATTTTTGGGGTTGGAAAGGTATATAGAATTTGGACTCCCAAAGGAGGTCCTCCCCAGTT